>SNQJ01S0249273.1:2523-12945 GCA_010110895.2 Picea sitchensis | reverse complement strand
CTCTCGAGGCAGATACTTCCCTTGAACACTGAGGCACAACAACAAAACATGACATGGACCAAAACTATGCAATGGATGCTGTGACTTGCGTCGGGTGACCCAAAGGAGCGAAAGGAACTTGAAGGATTGGCTCAGTGCAGAGGTTCAACAGATTATGATATATGTGAATGACAAAGTGTCGTGTTCAAGGGCGACTCTAAGAAGTGCTGGATGATGTTCTCAAGAGATTGTTTGGCTTGCTCCTTTCAATTTTCCCCCCACCCAGATAGATGAGTACCTATTTTTGATTTGATGAGCTCGAGGAGGATAACACATGCTCGATATAACTCACCTTCGGTAAGTTCCTCTTCATTTGTTTAACGAACCAGAAGAAGTAAGGGTTCGATCCCATATGGGCCTGTCGATGTGTGCTTTAACGAGTCCAAAGACAGAAAACTCGAAGGTTTTTCAGGATTATAGAGTTTGGAAAAACACTTAAAAGAGAAATCTCTTAGTTCCTTTTTCGTACAGTAGTCCAACGATACCGAAAAAGGGTTAAACTATCGCTCGAAAGACGCTCTTTCTGACCTTTTAACGAGTGTGAAAGGAAACAAGATCACTCGACAATCTTTTCATATTTAGAGAGTCTGAAAAGGGTTTAAAGGAGACTCCAGGGGGGTTCCTTTTTCGTGTGTTCGTATCTGTACGGGTCCGAAAAAGAGATAAAATTTTACTCGGTTACGTTCTCATATTGTCGAGCTCGAGAACGAACTAAGACTATGCTCATAAGTGCGACAAGGTGAATAATCCATCAGGACTGCCAGGAAACCTGCGATACCAGAACTACAAAATAGGGTTTAGTGAAGCCATTACATCATTAGAGAAACCCAAAAATGACCATACCTTATAAAAATGAAAATTTATAAATAAAAATTGATTTGAAAATTCATTTACCATTTCATTTGCAAGGATTTTTGGAGTAGTGGAGAATCTCATTTTGAAGCAGATTTTGTTTTTCTCGCTGCCGGAGCTACGATTCACCATTTTGCTCACCGTTCGAACCAGGTAGGTGTCCATCCCTTGCTCTTTTAATTGCATGGTTTTACATCCATTTTCATAGCATTATTTATTTTAAAACACGAAGCCCTAAGTCGCCCCAATTAGAACCAAATCGGCCTCTTTCAAAAACTAATGGAAAAGGGGAATTATTTTACCAAAAATTCTTTAAATAAGGATGATTAAGATGTCAACATCCTTGTGGTCAATTAGATAGGTCGTTTTTAGTAAAATAACTCATAAAAAATCCTCCCAAGTGCCCACGCAGCCCCCAAAATCGTTTTGAATTTTTAAAACGTTTTCATCAATGTTTGATAAATGTTAAATGTTTAGGGGAGGGCGTGGTGGTTAAAAAGAGTGAGTGGTTTCTTTTAGATGATGTGGGCATCTTATTTCATGTTTTAAATTGCTTTTGAAAATCGCCGAAATTGCCAAAACGTGGAAATAACGAATTTCTTGATTTTTTTGTTTTGTAGGTGACTTCGGCAATCATGATTGAATGGAAAGAGAGAGAACATGAGATGGATGACTTAGCCGCCCTACGGAGTCCTCGTACACGAGCCACTTTACGAGCTTGTGACTTGCTTAAGTTCTTCAAGTTGCAAAAAATGAAGAGAGAGATGTTATTGCTCGAGCATATGATTGGCCTCTGGGATGTTGCAGAACAAGGATTCCGTATCGGTACACAACTTTTAACCATTGAGTTAGAAGACGTGTAATTTTTGACCGGCCTCTCAAAAAGAGGGGTCCCCATATCTTTCACTGGGAGGGAATTACTTGAACAAGTGGACATGTATCTGGCATGCCACTGCATTCCAGGAGCAAGGTTGGTAGGGGGCAAAATCCATATCAAGGATATTCGAGATTTTCCTCTCCGGTCTATATTATTCGCTATCACGAGTGTGACAGGTAGCACTAGCTCTCATCTGGCATCGAGATCGCAGGTGGCTTACGGTGTTCAGTGTTTGGAACCAACACTGTTCAACTGGAGTGTAGCGTTCCTTCGGAATGTGAAGGAACAGATCTCACGGTGCAAGACTGGTCATAAGCAGTTCGGTTATGGCTCGTTTTTGGTCTCATTTTTTCTGGAGCGCATCCCTCAGATGCAGCCTCAGATAGCACTGGCGGTACGACCAATGGATGAACCTAGGATGGAAAGGTTGACTAGTCTGTCTCCAAGGCTAGTGTCGGAGTCAGAGTTCCATTTCACTGGTGATTTCTTTGCCTGGCTGAGACGACAGTACCTCTGGATAAAGGACTTCCCTTATGGTGATGTAGATTTCCGCGGGAGTATGGACTTGATTTTTCCCATGGGGGAAGACTGGGATGAGTCAGGTAAGAGACTAAAACCTTGTCTAGTTTTTGTTCTTTAAGTTTTTGATGTATATATATTTTTTTGGTGTATGTAAAAGAGTTCTAACAGATGCATTGTTTCCAACATGCAGACAAGGGAGCAGTGCGTCCGACTGATATACCGGTACCAGGGCGTCGCGGAGGCGTCCCAGTTGTAGCAAATCCGGCAGTACCAGTCGTAGGTCTCTGGGAGGTTGAGAGGAACCTCCAAGGTCTTATGATGGGTATCCCTCCTTTGTGAAGGGGGGAAGTGCCTTTACATCTGCAGAGGCACACTGTAGGAGTACCAAAGAATATCAATTCTCTATTGAGGCGTGTAGTGCGTGCGGTGATGTGTTATTCACAACACAACGTAGTGCGGGGAGATTAGAGTCTCTCCGATGATCGTGTTTTTTGTATGCCTTGTCAGACGACGTTGTATGGGTGGAAAGACCCAATATTTTTCTCTTCTACATACTTTTTGATGTAATGCAAACATTTCAGTCACGCCATATATATATATATATACAGTTTCGATTTTTTACGATGCCGATGATTTGTACATGATGATGTCTGTGATGTGTTTTAATTTACATGTAATGTACAGTTTTGCTTTCCTTGAATCTTATATGTGGGCAAGATACCGGTCCATGATATAATTAGCTAGTGAATCCGAAACACTATTAAGTTCTCTCGGAATGTGTCTATATTCGATGTAATCGAACATTCGTTCGAGACGATGAACTTGCAAGTGTAGGCGTAGCAGGATAGGACTGCGGATAGCATAGATGCGGTTGAGTTGATAAACCACAAGTTGGGAGTCTAAGTAAATAATGATGCGAGAGATACCTAGGGAGGAGGCTTGGGTCAGCAGTCCAATGACAGCGTGATATTCTGTCATATTGTTGGTCGTTGGTCCTAAACAGATGCCTCTTGAACTCACAACCTGGTCGAATTAGTAAATAACCCAAGCTGCTGAAGCAATGTTCCGGGTATGTTGGCTAGCGCCATCCGCGAACCCAAAAAAGATAGGAAAGGAAGATGTCATCTGCACATGAAAACACAGGCACAGTCATGAGTGGCAACGGTAGAGACTCGAGCACGCGAAAGAAATAGACACACCAAAACTAAATACAATAATGTACAAAGTACAAATGCTAGGTGATCTAGGCATAATACTTCTTAAGGTAAAGCCCTTTTGGGGGCTCTCCTAGGGAAATTCCATCATGATCAACTAATTCGTAGGCAACTTTATGTATGACACATTTCACGATGTAGGGACCGTGCCACATGGGTTCTAACTTTCCTGTCCCCAATTTATCGTGAGCTTGGTCGTAAACAAGGACTAGGTCTCCTTCCGTGAAAGTCCGAGGGTGGACGGATTTGTCATATTGATTTTTAATTTTATTTTGATGTGCCTCATTGGCGAGAGCAGCATCGCGACGCGTTTCGTCTAGTTTGGATAGATACAAAAATCGTTCTTCTTCGGCAGAAGTATGGGGTAGGAGTTCTACTTTTAGTTTGAGTGATGGAATCTCACACTCGATCGGTAGGACGAATTCAATGCCATAGACCAACTGGAAAGGAGTGAATCCAGTTGAGGTTTTCACAGAGGTGCGATAGGCCCAGAGAGCGGAGAACAGTTGTAAATGCCACGATGTTTTGTTTTCTCCTACCATGCATTGGATCATGGTTTTTAGGACTTTGTTGATAGCCTCAACTTGTCTGTTTGCTTGAGGGTAGTAAGGGGATGCGTTTTCATGGTGAAAACCCAATTTGACATGTAACTCGCTCATCATCTGGTTTTTGAAATGTGCACCATGGTCAGTGACAATGGCACGTGGTACCCCAAAACGAGTTATGATGTGGTTGAAGAGGAATAGAGCTGCAGTATGACCATCATTCAGGAAGGTAGGCATAGCCTCAGCCCATTTGGTGAAGTAGTCGACGGCGACGATGATGTAACCGTGCCCCCCGACTGAGGTAGGCTTACACTGCATGAAATCGATGCCCCATTTGGCAAAGGGACTGATGGCGATAATAGGGTGCAACGCCGTAGGATGGGTGCGTGCCTTCTTGTTAAAGATTTGGCAGGGTGGGAATTTTTTGACGGCCTTGATACAATCTTTGAAAATCGAGGGCCAAAAGTAGCTGACACGTAGGATTTTTTGGGCTGTGGCCATCTCGAAAAGGTGACCGCCACAGGCGCCAAGGTGACAATCGTTCAAAAAGCATTCAACCTCCTCGTGAGTAAGACATCACCGAAGGATGGTGTCGGTACCACGACGATACAAAGTGTCGCCAAGGATGGTGTCGGTACCACGACGATACAAAGTGTCGCCAAGGATGATGTAACGACGAGAGTGGTGACGAATGCGTCGACGCTCTTCGCGAGAGATGTTGGGCTGAAAACGTCGTGTTTGAAGGTAGAGGAGAATGTCTCCGTACCAAGGATCAGAGGTGCTGATGAGGAAGAGAGATTCATCGGGGAGAGAATATAGAGGTTCGATTTTTTCATCGGCACGAGGGAGAGCACAGATGAGTTCGACAAACACCAGGGATTTTTTGGCTTTAGCTTTCGTAAACTCGAGATCGAATTCTTGAAGAATAACGATCCATTTTGAATATTTTCCCCCAAGTACTTGACGTGTCAAGACGTGGTACATGGGGTTGGAGTCTGCGATGACCATGGTGGTGCGTAATAAAATGTAGTGGCGGAAAATTTGGACAGCGATGACGGCTTCCAGAGCCAGTTTCTCAACATGCGAATATCTGAGTTCGGGTCCAGATAAACTCTTGCTCAGATAATAAATCACATGTTCTTCGCCGTTGAGGTCTTCTTGGACTAACACCATTGCGATGGTGGAAGTAGAAGCGACCAAGTAAAGGATATAATCCTTTGTATATTGAGGGGGATGTAACAAAGGTGCATGGGTCAAAGCATGATTGAGAGCGTCGAATGACCGTTGAGCGGCGTCATCCCAGATGAAAGGGACGTTCTTTTGCAGTAACCACATAAATCCTTTAGTGATCTTGGCATAGTTGCAGATGAAATGACGAAGAAAGTTTGCTTTGCCTTGCAAGCTCTGGAGTTGGGTTAAATTGGTAGGTGGAGGTAAGGCTAAGATGGCCTTGATCTTTAAGGGATCCACCCTGATCCCATCTTTGGAGACAATGAAACCGAGGAGTCGACCGGATTCGACAGCGAAAATTAATTTGTGTGGGTTCAGACGAATACGGTAAAACCTACATCGAATAAAAATCGTGCGTAAATGATCAATGTGATCGGATTGATTTAGCGAATGTGCGGGTAAATCGTCGAGATATGGTTCTGCTATATGTTTGATGTCATGAAAAGCGTACGAAATGGCTCGCTGGAAAGTGGCTCCAGCATTTTTAAGGCCAAAAGGTAGCTTTCGGTAGGCGAAAGTTCCCCAAGGGCAGATGAAGGCTGTCTTGTGTTGATCTGTAGGTAAGATTTCAATCTGGTTATATCCAGAAAATCCATCCATGAAAGATAATATTACGCTCCCTGCGCAATTATCGATGATTTGGTCGATGAAGGGCGTATGGTAGTTGTCCTTAGGACAAGCTTTGTTGAGGTCTCTATAGTCAACGCAAACACGGATGGTCCCTTGTTTCTTAGCAACCGAAACAAGGTTGGAAACCCATTCGGTTAATGGGACGGGATAAATGAAGCCATATTTTAGAAGTTTTTCAACTTCTGCCTTTACAGCTGCGATTTTCTTGGGATGAACCAGGCGAAGATTTTGCCGAACCGGTTTCGCGTTAGGGTAGGTTTTTATTTCGTGTACGATGATTGAAGGGTCGATCCCTGGAATTTCCTCGTAACTCCATGCGAAGACATCGCAGAATTCCTTGAATAAAGCGGTGTAAGAAACCACTTCGTCGGGTGTGCAATTAGCACCAAGGTTAATATTTTCCACGACACCTTCTTTGATTGAAATGTTAATCGTGATCGTGGTAGAGATGTTACCCATGTTCCCCTCAGAGAGAGTATCTTGTGTGAGGATAGGATATTGCGGAGCTTTGGTAACATCGGGAGGGAAGACAGATCGTATGTCTTGGTGGATTTATTCCAAAGGCGGAAGAAAAGAGGATCGATGGTGGTTTTCATCCCAAGGCAGATCGTCAATGCTAAGCATTTCCATGATGGATTCGTCTGAAGGAAAAATGTGGGAAATGTAATCAACGACGAATGATAGGGAATATAACCACGAGGGCACTGAATAAGTATCGAGTGCCAATGAATGTGAAGTATTCGAAGAGGGAGAAGTAGATTGAATATCTACGTATGCGGCCTTGGTTGGGCTTAGTGGCATAGTGTCACTGAGCACATCGAATTACAAAGGATTAGGCACAATCCAAGGATCGGATGATTCCAAGGATTGATAAGGCATAGTCGAAATCATATTGACGGAGGCAATATGATGTGCGGTAGGTGGAAGTGGTGTAGGGAAAGTACCCATGAGGCTAGAATATTTCAGTAAGCCAACACCAACGCTTTCATACGTAACCGGGTGGTCTCCCAGAAAAGTAATATTGTTGGTAGCAGGGATGCGAGTGTCGGGTATGCAGAAATCGAGCTGATCGATGGTAACAATTTTGCCTTGATGGGGGAATTGTACACATCGAAATACCGACGAGGCAACGACAATCATGGCGTAGAACCAACTTCTTCCAAGTAGTAGGTTGTAATCGAGGGGGGAATTGACCACCTCGACGTCAACAGTAACAATTTTGCCGCCCAACTGAACGACTAAGGATTGTAATAATCCGTGAGGATGAAAACCTCGTCCATCGAAGGCATGTAACATGGTAGTGGATTTGTTAAGGGAAGGTGATTTCAATCCTTTCCAACAGGCTAGAGACATGACACAGGTGGAGGCTCCCTCATCCAGGATAGTCCGGTGGATTTGTTGATTGTGAACAACAACATCGATTTGGAAAGCTAGCTGGTGGGAGAGTCGCGGTTGATGATCATCCAGATTAAATGTGATGTAGTTTGATGACTCAGGATCGAAAGCGCCAATAGTGGCTAAGAGCGTTCTACGTTGACTAGGACAGTGTTGTAGAACTTCCAAGGCGGACATGGCACACGGGGCTTGGGCCAAATCTTCTACAATATTGTAGTTTTGGGCAGCCCGTGAATTAGGATTGAATGTAGATTTTCGGATGGTGCTCTTAGGAGGGTGTAAGATGGAGTCAAAAGAAGGTTTCTCAATCTAGAGTGGCCCGGATGGAGGGCTAACAGATGGAGGATTGACGAAGGATGGTAACGGGTCTGATGGAGAACCGTTAGCGATCTTTGGCTTATCAGGTTTAGCTGGCGTGTCATATGTCGCAGAGCGAGTTGTTAGATTAAATCCGTTAAACATGTAAATGTGGGCACTTGTCGAGGCCTCATCATGGGGTTGGTTGGAACTGCCCCCCGACGTGGGGGTTTGTGCAACCAAATATTGTTGCTGCGGAAAAGGCTGAGTGAGCACAGCGGGTTGCGAATTTCCCTTGAAAAGTTTGGCCACTTCATCGCGATGTGGGCAGTCTCGAGTGTAGTGATCGTCACCACAAATGAGACATGGGAATTTCGGTTTTCGTTGTGGTTGTTTTCCGGCAGCAAGGGTTTGCGGTTGGGTCTTGAGATGTTTGTTGTTGTTCTTCTTCTTTGGTTTGTTCCTCGCTTTCTTCTTTCCCCCAAGTTGTTGTGAAGGGGTTGACTGGAACGCATTCACATCAGAGACCTGAGTTTGAGGGGGGGGTCGAAGAGTGTGCAGTCGAACTGGGAGCAACCGTGGAAGTGGGCCACTGGATTGTTCCAGTAGACTGGGTAGTAGATTGAGTTTTGACGGAGCCAATAACTCCATCCGCATGCGAAGTAGTCGATGGTTTGGATGGATCGTTAGTGGCACGGGTAGCGTTCGGTATCAACTCATATAGTGTGTCGGATTGTGAATAGACTAAGTCTAAGTACTGAGCTCGGGCAATGGCTTCTTCCTCGGTGACTACACCAACCATGGCAACGTCACGAGCGATCTGGGGTAACAACGATTTAGTGAACCATTCTGCTAACAATTGGTCAGGAATGACCGCTTTTATTAGCCTTCGTCGTCATCTCCATTCATGAATGTGGTCGGAGATATGTATGGAAGTTGTCTGACGAAGGGAGGTTAATAGTTCAGTACCCGTCTCGTATCGAATGGGTAGTTGGAAATGCGTGAGGAAGGACATGGAGAGGGAGTTGAAATCATGAAAAGATGCGTGTGGCAACTCAATATACTATTTTCCTGCGGAACCCATAAGTGTTCGTTGGAAAAGGCGCAAACGAATCGAATCGTCCATGAGGGAGTTGGATGAACACCACAAATGGAAGGTCATCACGTGGTTGTTCGGGTCTTCTCCGGACTTTCCGTCGAATTTTGGGATATCAGAAGGAAGTTTAGCTGGAATGGCTGGCCAAACCGGAGAATGATAGATAGGATCATTCGTTAACCGAGACAAGTCTGGAAGGTCCAGGGTGGCTAGAAAAGGTAGTTGTCGGTTAACTTGTGGGTAATGCTGGTGTGGCAGAGGGACACCAGTGGGGCCCAATACCGGGTTATGTGGATAATTATAACTTGTGGGCCCTCTCATATGAGGTTGGTTTTGACCAAGGTACATAGGATTTGAGATAATTTGAGAAGCATGTGTGAGCGGAGGATAACCGGATGGGTTTTTTGGGTTATAGGGTGGGTTTAGAATTTGTCCATAAGGGGGTTGTTGCGGAGTCTGAACATTTTGTCCCGTGGAGGCATGTGGGTTTCCTTGAAAAGGGACGCTCCACGGATTCGGTGTGGCAGACACATTTTGTCCTTGTGGTTGATGGTATACTCTAGATTGAGGCTACCCCCCAGCATGAGGGTGCCCCCCGAATGGAATTTTTCCTCCGGTGGGAGGATGCCCCCCAGCACTAGGGTTTCCTCCAAATGGATTTTGTCCTCCGGTGGCAGGATGCCCCCCAGTTTGAGGTAGAGTTCCCGGGATATGAAAGCCAGACGTAAATGACTGACCAGTGTTTTCGAGCGGGTTGGGACCACCAAGACCAGTCCCTCCGGGTTGTTGGATAGGTATGGAACTTCCCGGTATAATTTGGGTAGTGGTTTGCGCAATGGTGGCAGCGGAAGCATTCAGTGCCCTAAATCCAAAAGGGAGTGTAGGTCTTGGTGTTACAGGTGTGCCAATCAGGGCTTGATTAACCACCGCATTACCGACAGGGATAGTCGTAATGTGTGGGGCCATTGTCGAATGGGCCGTCTGGAGGGGAATAGTAGACCTTGGGCCAACGGATGGTATGTTCGGACCAACGGTTGGTGTGGCTGTAAAAGTGGTAGTACCGGTGAAGTGATTTGGGGGTACAGTGTAGGAAAAAAATGCATCGACACCTTCTCCTGTTCCATAAATATCTCACACCAAGCGTGGTGGACTTCGAACAACGTCTGCGGTCCAAAAAGGGTCACTGGCTAAAGGGTTTTGAGAAGACCCGGCCGGAATGTCAGAAGGATTGATGACAACAAATTCTCCAGCGGAATTCAGGTGGAGGATCTGTCGTTCGTATCCCTCCGGAATGCGGTAAGCTTCCGAAGATTCTGAGACAATTCAAAAATTCTCCAAAGGAATGGGAACTTCTTCCTGGGAAGTTGTAGTATTATGAACCTCGCTCTGTTGAGGAGATTCCTCCGTATAATGAGGGGGTAAAGGGGTGTTTCCTTCCATATTTTCTGGAGGGAGTCCCTGTAGCCTCCGCGATCGGCGTGGAGGGTCGATGTTGGCGGAAAAGAGTCGGCGAAAGAAATCTACGACCAACTAACGAAAAGAAACAACACACGCTAAAAAAAAAATCTAAGAATCACAACCAAGCAAACATGACCTTCTTTTGATGGCCGTACTAGTTGGTGATGAAATCCAATGTCACGTGATCAAGTCCAGAAGGGGCGGGGATAGGGTGGAATAGTTACAATGGTGACCTGCTTAACAGACTTACGCCTTGGTGCAAGCTTC
>SNQJ01S0249270.1:0-12945 GCA_010110895.2 Picea sitchensis | reverse complement strand
CCCAATAGTTTAGCCAAGACCGGGCGTCTTTATGCCATCCTTGCTTGAGTCGATGGTGATTATGACTTGATTTTTCATCTCACCACAACTTGTCAGTCTAGGGATGCTAATCTTTGCTGAGATGGAATTATGTGCCTTGTATCTTGAACAATTCTTGCCAAAAATTGCTTGTGAAAGTTGGGTCGCGACCAGAAAAAATAGAGTGTGGCATGCCATGAAGCTTGAAGACCTGATCCATGAAGATTTGAGCCATCGTGGATGTTGTAAATGGGTGTTGAAGGGCGCATAAATGAGCATACTTGGAAAGGAAATCAACAACCACCATGATGACAGATTTATTTCTCGATTTGGGTAAGCCGGTAATAAAATCCATAGAGATATCCTTCCAAATAGCAGGTGGAATCGAGAGTGGTTGTAGTGTGCATGATGATTTGATTGTTTATCCCTTGTTGCATTGACACACATCAAATTCAACTACAAAATTACGAATTTCCTATTTCATGCCATCCCAGAAAAAGGAACGTTTGACCTTGTCATAGGTTTTGGTGAACCCAGAGTGCCCTACTATGGGTGTAGCATGAAGCTTAGAAAGTACTGTGGATTTTTAAGATTTGATTGTTTACTTAAATACAAACGGCCTTTGTATCAAAGTTCCTCATGGAGCCAAGATTACTCTCGGGAAGCTGGAGCATTGGACTGCAATTGTTGGATCAACTGCGAACTTTTGGGATCTTGTAGCCATTCCTGGTGAACAACTTGGAGCCAATCTGGTACAATGAATGAAAGAGAAAAAAAGGATCCTTCATCTTCATATTTTCGGGAAAGTGCATATGCAACCACATTGTCTTTGACTTTCTTATAAATGATCTCATAATCATATCCAAAGAGTTTAGTCACTCATTTTTTTTGTTCTGGGACGGAAATGCGTGGTTCCAGAAAATACTTGAGGCTTTGATGCACTGTCTTAATTTGGAACGGTTGCCCCAATAGATAAGGACGCCACATATCCACGACATGCAAAATAGCCAACATTTCCTTTTCATAGATGAATTTGCCTAGATTTCTTTCAGATAGTTGCTTGCTGGTAAAGGCCAAAGGTCGATCCTCTTGCATAAGGACAACACCAATTCCTTTCCCTGAGGCATCACATTCTAACACAAAGGTCTTTGTGAAATTGGGAAGGGCAAGGACTGGAGTGGTGCACATGGCCATCTTCAAGGTTTGAAAATCTTGAGAAGTGACTGGAGTCCTAGTGAAAGAGTTCTTTTTTAGGAGAGCAGTAAGAGGTGCTGTAATTTTGCCATAATTCTTAACAAACTTGTGATAATACCCTGTTAAGCCTAGAAATCAATGCAATCTCTTAAGATTCTTTGGGTGAGGCCAGTATTGCATAGCTTCAATATTTTTAGGATCCACCCTAACGCCATCTTTGCCAACAAGATGAACCAAGTATTCTACTTCTGAGGTGCCAAAAGTACATTTAGACTGTTTTAGGAAAAGTTGGTGCCGAGAGAGTAGATGGAGAATTCAATCCACATGAGAAATATTGTCTATCTAGGTTTTGCTATAGATGAGGATATCATAAAAGAAAACTAAGACAAAATGACGGAAAAAATGATGGAAGACATGATTCATGAGGCTTTGGAAGGTGGAGGGGGCATTAGACAAGCCAAAGGGCATGACCAAAAACTCATAGTGGCCCTCATGAGTTCTAAAGGTAGTCTTTAGGATATCTTCCTCTTTCATACATATCTGGTGGTAGCCCGGACGAAGTTCCAATTTAGTGAAGAATTGCGTGCCACTCAATTCATCCAGGAGGTCATCAATGATAGGAATGGGGAATTTTTCTTTGATAGTAAGTTTGTTGAGGGCACAAAAGTTAGGACACATTCACGAAGAACCTTCTTTCTTCGTGATCATGACCACAAGAGATGAATAGGGGCTCATACTAGGGAGGATAACGCCTGCATTAAGGAATTCCTGGACCATTTTCTTAATTTCATTTTTTTGGGAAAAGGGGTGACGATACAGATGGATATTGGGAGGAAGGCTTCCTAGTACAAGGGGAATGTAATGATCATGAACACCACGGGAAGGAGGGAGGCCTTGGGGAGTGGAAAAGACCAATTGATGTTTAGAAAGGATGGCTTGGAGGTCTTGTGGTACCGAGGGTGTCTCTGTTTCTTGCATGGCATGGAGTTGGATGATAACACCAAAATGACCCTTTTTGAGCAACTTTTTCCATGCGATGGGAACTAATGATCTCAAGTGAACCGACGGTGATGCCTTGAAACTTATATTGGTGGTCCTCCTGGTCGAATTGAATGGTTAAGTCTTTAAAATCCATGAGAATGGGACCCAAAGTCCTTATCCAGTCTGCACCTAGCACAATGTCACAACCTCCCATGTCGATCACAAACATATGATATTTCATGTGGTAGTCACCAATTTGGAGATGCACATTTTCACAATGCCCTCCACATTTCATGGAACCACCATTGGCAATCATGATTTGGAAATTATTGACGACATGGATGTAGCAATGAGTTTCTTGGGCAATGCGCTGATGAATAGAATTATGGGTGCTGCCACTATCAACCAGAATGATGACCTTTCGATGCTTGATGTAACCGATTAGCTTGAGGGTTTGGGGAGTGGAGAAGCCAGTGAGAGCATTGAGGGAAAATACTAGTTCTACTTTGGGAGGGCCTGAGGGAGGGGTTATGTCAGTGGATTCAGGTGATTCACACATAGAGGGAGTTTCTTCGTCTTCTTCCAAAATCTCCTTAGAGATGGCCATAAAAATATTTTGTTCTTTGCACTTGTGGCCCGGGAAATATTTGTCATCACAGTTATAACAAAGGCCTTTGAGTTGGCATTCAACCATTTCATCCCTGGTCAATTTTTGGATCTTTAGTGGAGTAGAGGGAGCAGTGGGATTTACTGGTTTAAGGTGAGGGATGAAGGAGGGTTTGCGATTTTGAGAAGATACAACCTGTTGTGCTTTTTTATCTCTTTTGGTAGCCTCCACCCAACTCTCAAGTTGATCCATGAGGACCTGGGCCCAAATTTCATCCTTGAGGCCGTTGATAAAACACTCTAGGAAAAAGGCATCAGGCATGCCCTATGTTCTAAAAGACAGGCGCTTAAAGGCAGCTATAAAGTCTTCCACTATTCCTAATTGTTTCATCTTTTTCAAACGACCCAAATGGTTGGTGTCAGTGTCCAAGCGTTCATAAAGCTCTGCCACAAATTGTGTCCAAGCAATATACCCTTGACACAATTTTTTTCTCTATTGCCAACGTTCTTGATATAGATGGATAACACCATACCGGAGTTTGTCCAAGTCATTTGTAATGATGCATAAAGAGAAGTAATGTTCCATTTGGGTTACCCAACCAATGGGGTCCGAGCTATCAAATTTGGTCACATCCACGCGTGGAAGGCATAGGTCACGTTGAAAGTGATGGTTCTGCAAGGTATGGGAATGAGGAATGGTCACCGCCGGTATGTGGGGTGAGGAAGAGGAAGGGTTATCTGTAGGGATATGCGGTTTGGTGTAGAGTGTCGAAAAGATGGATTCAAGCTAGGTGGTGAGGTCTTGTTTGATTTCTCCCATTGATAAATGCATGGTTGTATCGATGGAAACAACATTGGCACTGAATTGTTTCACATCTTGTTGGTTCTCGGTGAGACTATATTGCAAGGATTTTGAAGCGATCTTCAGAATGCCAGCTCACAGTATGGAGCCATGAGGATAGGAATTGAAAAGGGGCAAAGCGGGGTAAAAGCGATTTGCGAGAAAAAATGATATGGATAAGAATGGCAGTAAAGTGAAGAGATGAATCCAATGGAGTGGGTCGAGAAAGAATACTGTAGAGAGGAAATTCCCAATGCTTAACCAAAATGGAAATTTGTATTTACTTGGAAATTCGAACTTGGTTACGTGGCAATAGATCTTGTCTATTTAGTTTGTTTATGTTTTACATCCCCAAAGGGTTAGGTATTCAAAGGTTTTACAGACAAGGGTTTTCCACATGCTATAGCTCTACGATATCACGTCACGGGGGTCCAACGGTAGTACTTCGACCCCAATATCATGGCACTAACTAAGGAGAATAGAAAGTACCCTTAGTTGTACTACTGTTAACTACCAATTACTAAATTATATTCGAGTGTTATTCGGTACATAGCGGTCAGTGGCTGATCGGTTTATCTAAAGAGGCTTTAGGAAATCTAGGCCAATACGTACACAAGTGTTTTCTGAAGCGCTACCACTCAAAGAGGTACCAAAAGGGGTTACAAAGATGGCCAATAGATGTGCGCTTAAGTACCACTTATTTCTGCATGGATGAATCCCCTCAAGCTGCGGGTTTATGCATAGCGACAGATTTTTGTAGCTTAAGAAGAGCGTGAATACGACTCTACGGAAAAAAAAATTATACACTTTGTGAGGAAAGTTCCTAAGTACACTTGTAATATACCAGATATAAAATGTATGCAACGAAATAAAATACTAGTAATGGCCCGAATAACAAAGGAATATAGCAGAACATTTCCACCCACAATAACAACTTTGAAATGATATAAGAATAACAACATAAATAACACTTTGAATATGAAATAAATGTTCACGGGCCTCTTAGAGGCAACCTCAGAGAAGGAGCTCTCTATTACAATAATATCCAAGCGTAGGGTTCTCATACCCTCGACTCCTATTTATATACTAAAGAAGCATCTGAGGGAGAATAGCCTTCTAGAAGCGAAGCTTCTAATGTGGGTCTTCCCCATCCGCCTAATTCTATTTTATTAAAGGCGCCCATGTATTGACCTTTATTACATCGAGACATATTTTTCTACCTATGTGTGGGTTAGGACCCTAACAAGAGTTTCTTCTTATCCCAACTCTAAAAGATCGGTCGATTTACAATTTTTTCAAGCCCATAATAAGCTTTCCATCCCCCAATAATCATTTTCTCAATGCTACTTAGAATTTGAATTGAGCTTGTGGTGAATATCAATTCCAAGATATTGTATGAAGTCACTTCCTCCAAGTTGTTGTTGTCATATACAAGGTATCATGGGGATCTTATTGGATTTAATAAATGTGAACTTAATTATCGGTATTAGAGTCCTTATATTGGAACCGAAGTCCTTGAGGATTGCAAGTTGGTTTCAAGTCGTAGGACTCCTTAAGCATAATAATATCACATCGTCATAAAGAAGAAGATTGATGACTATACCGGTGAGTGTAGGACCGACCTGACACGGTTTTTCAAGAATTCTCCAACTATCAGTATATGCTTGCCAAAAGTGTAAGGAGAAGGGATATGTTTTGACTCCGATATTGTAGTTAATATGTACGGCCGATACCCTAAATGTTTTAAAATTAGCAATAACATTCTCATACATCCTTATTTCAGCAACCCTCAACTTGAGAGAAACTTGTCTCTTCCAGCCTATTCCAAAGGTTTTCCTAGGAACATGTCAAAAGATTTTCTAAAGTCAACAAAACAACAAAAGATTGGTTTTAGTATTGCGGGAACTCCTGCAATGATCCTAAAAGGTAACAAGATGGTCCACAGTTGAATAATATCTCCTAAACACTACATGGACTTTATTTCTTTTACCGTGAATTTCTAGCAAAATGCTAATCTTCTTTTCAAAATAATTCCATAAATCTGTAAAATTGGGCTAATCATAATGGTCCTATAATTAGATGGAATGTTTTATCCCCATTTTAAAAATAGGAACAATGAGGCTTTGCATCGAGGTTTTAGGGAAGCCCTTCGGTATGGATTGAAGAGCTTATGTATGTGAGGGATAGAGTTGGCCCTCCGTTTAAAATTTCAGCTTTCGGTAGCCTTCAATGTCCTTAGCTTTCCATTTTGAAATTTTGTAACCCGAAATCATGTCATCTAAAGAAAAAGCTTCTTCTTGTAGGGTTAATAGGAATGGTGTCCATGGCATTAAGGAACTTTTAAAGACTTTTAAGCTAGGAATTCCTGTCCCTTAAGGGAGTCCTATTGTTTTTCACTTTAGTATTGCATTTTAGAATTTAGCTCGAACTGGGACTCAACTTGTATAGTTGAAATTTCCTCTTCCTTTTATCGATATAGTATCTTTCCTTTTAATTAGGGCTTTTATGCGTATTGATCTTATAGAGTTTGGGGTTCATTAGAAGCATCCTAATGGATTTCCTAGCAATTTTTACATTCTTTATCATAACAAAGGTTGGTCGTTCTATTATCCTTTTTACAGGACACCTCGAAAGAGACTTGTTAATAGATGGAAAGAATTAGCTTGTAAAATTATGATAGAGTTACATTCAATGTTGTCCTTATAAGTTAGGAGTTTAATTTACTATTTAAAATCCTTTAAAGAAATGTCAACTTTACTTTTGTCAAAGCACAAATTCCTTTGATTATTAGAATTCTCTTCAAGTGGTGCTCCTATGCATGGATAATTTTAGAGTTAGGGTTAAAAGGTTTATGATCAATTAGTCTCATGGTCATTTAAAAGGAACAAAGTTGTTATTTGTTGGAAAGCAGGAGGTCTTAGGATATCACATAATCTACAACACTACTACCTAGCCCATGAATACAAGTCATTTGGTTGGATTTTGGACACTTCATTACTCCATTGAAAATTATTAGGTCTTGAGAGGTATGAGAGCTTGAGGTAACTCAGTACTAAACAAATTCCCAATTAGGTCTTCATTTCTTTTGTAGCTATTAAGATAAAACAAGGTCCTCAACTAGCCATAAATGATTATGGTTAGGTCATCACTTAAAATAATAACTTGTTTAGTTGCAGTCCTAGCATTAAAGTCTCCTAGCGAGGAGGATATTACCTTCATTTCAAATTATAAATATCTTCTAAATTATTATAGGGACAGATTTTTATCCTAGGTTATTTTCTTATAAAAAGTAGAATTAATAGGTGCAAAATAGCGAATTTCTATATACATGCTCTTCTTAGCATTGGTGAAATTTCTATCTAAATGTATTGATTAAGAGGTCAATCTTATGAAGTTGAATGTGAGGAGAAATTATTTTTTCTAATATAAAAGCTATGCTGCCTCCTATCCCTCTACGGTGAGAGTTTTTGTTCCATGTCGACCACAAGACAAAACCTTCCATGTTAGGGACCTTAGACCCTCATGCTCCCAAGTTTTAGCTAGGCAGATAATATCAATACCACCCGAGATCCAACTTATCATAGAACCTTTCTTCATGGAAATCATGACAAGTTCAAAAAGGATCCCAAGTGTCCCAAATTCATAATTTTATTATTATCCTTGGTCTCTATCCCTAACAAGCTTTTCGATTTCTTATTATTGCTTCTTTCACGGCTTCTTTTACCTTTTGAACTTCCTTCATTAATTCAACTTGGTCTTGGGAATGAGGTCTTCATTTATAAAATATTTAAACCCTTTTAGCTCGGAGATTTACTAAGTATGCTATATTTATGGTCATTACAACTTACTTTGGCGCGGATCAACCTATCTTTGTGATCAATTATTTTTCCTAGCCTCTTTGCTTCTATGAGACAAGTTGTATCAATTTGTGATTTATTTTTTAATTCTTCTTTTTACTATTGCTAAGCGTATCCTCCTCTTCTTTGTTCTTTTATACCAAAACTATGAGGTTCAAGGCTCTTTTTAATTGCAGCTCATGAGTCAATTAGGTCAGCTTATTCATTTCCTCTTTGATGGGTTTTGATATCCAATTTGTTTCCAGATTACTGAGGGGTTAAATTGTTGGATTTAGTTTTTTTTTTTATTCTAGATCTTTGAAATCCTATCTCTCAAGTTGTGATTTTCTTCAATCCCTCCTTGGGTTGATTGGTTATGTTTCCATTTCTTGAATTATATCCTTCATTGTCTTAATTCACTCTTGAACCCTAAGTCTATCCTCTATTTGAGATTGAATGGGTATATTTAATTTTTTTATCAATCATTTGCTCTAGCTCTGTTGGAGTTTTTGCGTCTCTTTCTTCACTCATTTTTCTAATGTTTCTAACTTCGATTTGGTTTATCTCTCCTCACTTTTATCGATTCCATATAATCTTAAAGGATCTTTAGGGTGATTTTAGCGGGGCTCCCTTTGTTAGGATGAGTTTTTAGAATAGGTGGTAGAATATTGTTCATATTGAAAAGAAGAGAAGAAAAAATGTAACAATTATTATTATGGATTGTGAATAAAAGCATGATGATGTATCTCACTATGGGACCAAAAAAAAACATATGAAAATTTTCAAACAAACATATTAATCAATTGACCAAAGCAAAAAATAACAAATTACAACTAGGATTGGGAATTCTACGAATCTATATACACCAAAAATAATACCACAAACTCGGGCGAACATGAATTTGATCGAAATATGTTCAGAGTTTTTGTTGCGATAATGGTGTAATTAATAGCCTATTTACATAATTTAGTTAATGTTGAAATATAGATATAATTGTTATTTCCTTCTGAAAAATTATTTAGCTAAAACCTTCCACGATAGATAATATGTTGACACTATTTAATAATAAATAAAATTAATATTAATATGTTGATCTTATTTAATAATAAATAAAATTAATATTTCATTTCAAAATTTAGCCTAAATCCTTCCACACAATTATATATATAAAATAGTTTGATCAAACTTCTTCCATGCAAGAACTCATTTCAACACATGATTGGTTCTGAAATGCCTTCAAAGGAACTATTTCCATGTAAGAACTCATTCCACCACGTGATTGGTGCGTCTCAAATGCCTTCAAATGAAGGCTTTCCATGTAAGAACTCATTCCACCACGTGATTGGTTCATCTGAAATGCATTCGAACGAACTCCTCTTACGTATACAATTCACTATGGAATACCTTAAATTGAATGACTTTCCATGGATGGTAATATCGAACCTAGGTTCTAGGTTAGGGTTCTATGTTATATGGTTTGGAACTGTAACTCCCTCCATAAAACCTATTTTCATGAAGATATCCATATTTATGGCTTTAAAAAATATATCAATTCCTTGTATCTTTTGTTAAAAAATTTATACAAGATAATTCTCGATGAGCTCATTTGAATATATAATTTTATAAAATTTTTTTATTGGTTTTTAATATGGTTATATATTATATCTTTAATAATATAAAACATATTATTATAAGTTATTCAAATTATTTATTATAAAAGTTCAAAATATATCTTAAAAAATAAAATAAAAATTAACATTCTTTATATGTTCTTAACAAATTTATATAAAAAATTGTTATAAGGATTTAAATTGGTAATTTTGGGTTCTATTGATATATATATATATATATATATATAATTATTTTATTAATATTTTAATGTAATTTAAAAATATGATGAAAAAAAATAATAATTGTTTAATAATCTTGAGAACATCTACAAGAAATATCTTAAAGAAATTGAAATATGAGATATGGAAATGAGGGTAGAAGTTTTGTCATTCCTTAAAATATATGTAAAATACTAATGAATGAACTTAAAAAAAATTGAAATAACTCACATAAAAATATATATAAATTTTAGAAAAATACCATATAAAACTTATTCAAATTGAAAAGTTTTATTTTCTTATACTATCATCTAATTTTTTTAATGATTTTGTAAATTCTGAAAAAATAATTTTCATCAGTTTTTATAAAACTTCATGCATACAAGGTGGAAGAAATTGAGACACATTAGCATGCTTTTTACCTTGACTTTATCTCTCAAATCAACTTTTTACTTGTGAAACTTAAAATAAATAAATACAAATAAAATATATTTAAAATCTCTTTACCTAAAATTAAGAATTGAATCAAAGTAAAAGTGACTAACTTTTCATATGTCCAAATGCTCATCCCTTTGAAGAAGGCAAAAAATAATTTATGAAGACCAAAGAGAAGTCCAGAGAAACTACAAAAAATATTCTTGAGAAAAAAAGAATTAAAAAGAAAAAAAAAAAAAAAAAAAAAAAAAAAAAAAAAAAAAAATAATTAAAAAACCATATATATATATATATATAATATGATATTTTCTTAATTAAAAATATATATAATTAAATATTTACACCAATATTAAAATAAAATTAAAAAATTAATAAAGTCTATTTCATTTGGCAAAACGAAATAAACATTTTAGATAAGATATTTGTCGAAATTAAAATTAGAATTATATATTTTGTTCATTTTATATTTCCTTATCTAATTGATCTCAAATTAATGTATATCTTTGGATTTATAAATTCTATATGTTTCTCTATTATTCTCTCCACTACTTCATGCACCTTGCCCTCATATATGAGGGTCCCTATTAATAATAAAGAAAAATATTAGGTTTATCTATTATTTCCCTCACAAAATCCTCATGAGGGTGGAGGTGGGGAATAGAAAACATAATAATATGAGGGTGGATCACACCTCTATTGACCTCCTCACCCCTCCTCTCACCCTCACCCTCATATGTTTCTCTATTATTTTTCTCCACTAGAGGGTGGGGTGGAGGGAATAAAGAAACATGGGGAGAATATGTTTTTCTCATTATTCCCCATCCTCACCCTCACCCTCATATATTTTTCTCTATTATTCTCTCACCCTCCTCCACCCTCACCCTCTTATGGTAAAGATATAGTGTTCAACTTCACTATCTCATTTTTTTAATATGTGAATAATAAATCATTATAAGGTTGTCAATTTGCATAAAATTTTTAGTGCTTTAAAAATCAAAAGAATCAAAACAAACTTAAAAGTTGATTTATTTTTTATTATAATATAACTTTTTTTTTAATAATTTTTTTAATATTACTATATAGGTGGGGTCCTCTATTTTTTTCACTTTTACATTTTTCCATTACTTTACACATTTTATTAAATGCATTTTGATTCATAATATGTATGAGGGTGTGAGGTGGGGTGAGAATAATATAAAAAACATAATATGTTTTTTTTTTTTTTTTTTTTTTTTTTTTTTTTAAAAATATATATTTTTTTCTATTATTCTTCTATCCTCACCCTGGTACGATAAAAATATAGTGTTCAACTTCATTATCTCATATTTTTAATAGATGAATAATAAATCATTCTAAAATTATTAATTAGCATAAATTTTAAATACTTTAAAAGTCAAAATAAATATAAATTAATTTATTTTATTTATAATATATCTTATGATTCATGCTAATTTGTTAAATATTACTATATGGGTGGTCCTCTATTTTTTCACTTTACATTTTTTTTTTACATTTGCTTTATAATTTTATTGAATGCATTTTGATTCAATGATTCTATCAATTGGTTCTCTATTTTTTTTTTTTCACTTTGTTTTTTTTTTAACATTACTTTATAGATTTCATTAAAATACATTTTGATTCTATCAATGCAACTAATATAATGTTATGGCTAATTATATATGTACATGTAGTCTTCTATTTCACTTTATTTTTTTTAACATTATTACTTCTGATTTTATTGAATGCACTTTGATTCAATGATTTTATCAGTGCAATCATCAATATAATTTTGTGACTAATAATATGCATAATGTAAATAGTTAATTTTTTTTAATATATATATATATATATATGCCATATATATATATATAATTCTAACACTTATAATCAAGTAATACCATCATACTTTTTATGTTAAATTAACGTAGCATTTCTTTCTATTTTTTACATTATACTACATATTTTAATTAGTACATTTTGATTTGGTTATTTTTTTTAGATGCAAACAATACAGTGTTAAATCTTTAAAATCTTAAATTTATTATATAATTAAAATAATACAGTGTTAAATCTTTAAAATATTAAAATTATTATAATACAGTGTTAAATCTTTAAAATATTAAAATTATTATATAATTAAAATAATAATAAATTCAATTTTTTTTTTCGATATTAATCACTTTCATATAATTTTTTAAATCTTAAATTATTATATAAGTGATTTAAACTAGTTAAATATTTTTTTATTGTTTTAACTAATATATATATATATAAAATTTTTTTATTGTTTTAAGTAATTCATATATCTCATACATAAATTCAATCATGTTTTTTCTTTTATTCCCCCATGAGGGTTTTTATTAATAATAGAGGAAACATATTCTCTATTATTCCTACTACCCAATCCTCATGAGAGTGTAGGTGGGGGGAATAATAGAGAAAACACAATATGTATGAGGGTGAGGGTGAGTTTTCTGTATTATTTCCCCCACCCCCAACTTCACCCTCATATGTTTTCTCTATTATCCTCCACCACCCTCATCCTCATATATGAGGGTCCACGTATTAATTCATAATCTAGAGAAAACATATTATGTTCTTTCTATTATTCCCCCCACCCAATCCTCATGAGGGTGGAGATGGGGGAACTAATAGAGAAAAAATAATATGTATAAGGGTGAGGGTGAGTTTTCTCTATTATTTCTCTCACCCCCACCCGCACCCCTACCTTGTTTTCTCTATTATTTCCCCCACGAGGGTGGGAGTGGGGAGAATAATAGAGAAGACATAATATGTATGAGGGTGAGGGTATGTTTCCTCTATTATTCCGCCACCCCCACCCTCACCCTCACCCTCACCCTCATATATTTTCTCTATTATTCTTTCTAGCCCCACCCTCACCTTCACCCTCACCGTCATATGGTAAAGATAAAGTGTTCAACTTCATTAGCTCATCTTTTTAATAGGTGAGTAATAAATCATTGTGAGGTTGTCAATTTGCATAAATTTTTAATACTTTAAAAATCAAAATCAAAATAAACACAAATTAATTTATTTTATTATAATACAACGTTTTTCATAATAATTTGTTTTAATATTACTATATGGGTGGTCCTCTATTTTTTCACTTTAATTTTTTTTTAACATTATTTTAGACATTTTATTAAATGCATTTTAATTCATAATATGTATGAGGGTGAGGGTG
>SNQJ01S0249268.1:0-12945 GCA_010110895.2 Picea sitchensis | reverse complement strand
TTTTCCATAGCTCGAAATTGTACTCTTATAGCCTTCAAAATTCAATTGAAGGGCCAAGTCAGAATGTTTCCAGTATATGGAAGGCCAAGAATCAGAGATCTCTTGTCGTGACACGGAATCCCAACTCCATTTTTGTATTTTCTAGCACAAATCCTGATGTACGTAGGTTGTAGTGGAGTGGCTTGTGTTTATGCTTGATGTATAGCTGATAGGGCACGTATATGTGGAAAAATGTTTATTTTTTTCTCTGGATTTGTCAAAAAGGGATGATAAGTCTACATAGGGAAATGGAAAAAATCCCTCTATGCAAGATAGCAATGGTGAGGGAAATCTTGCTATAACAAGTATTGACTTGCATCTCCATTGTTCTACAAAAGTGCTCAAGGGAAATTAAGTGTTCTTGCAACCCAAGAGCAGATTCCATAGAGAACCACATGCATCACTAAAATCCCAAAGAGAGTTTGTGTAGTATTTCAATCCCATAGCTTTGCCTCTATGCACCTATTTTGGAAATTGTGCTTGTTTCTTTGGATGTATAGCTGATAGGGAAATGAGAAGCGTGGAAAATTATGTTTTTAGCTCTGGAATTTGTAAAAAGTGACTTCAAGTCTACATAGGAAATGGAAAATCCCTCTATGCAAGATAGCAATGGTGAGGGAAATCTTGCTATAACAAGTATTGACTTGCATCTCCATTGTTCTACAAAAGTGCTCAAGAGAAATTAAGTGTTCTTGCAACCCAAGAGCGCATTCCATAGAGAACCACATGCATCACTAAAATCCCAAAGAGAGTTTGTGTAGTATTTCAATCCCATAGCTTTGCCTCTATGCACCTATTTTGGAAAGCATAGAATGATTTCCAACTCCCAAAGTTCTTTTCTTTTGTAAACTTCCAACTTAGATTTTGTTGAAATAAATTCTGTTGCATTATTTGTAATCTGCCACTTCTTTAAGAGTGTTTTCTTCAAAGTAGAACTGATGTTGATTATGTTTCTTTGCTAGAGAAAACTACCACTCATATTGGACATAGTATTGACTTGCATCTCCAATCGCTCTACAAAAGTGATCAAGGGAAATTAAGTGTTCTTTCAACCCAAGATTAGATTTAGCAATCAAAATAAGCTCATCTGCATACAAAGTAACCTTATCACAAAAATCACCCAAAAGAGAACCATCACCCTCCTGTGATTTTAACCACTCTTCAAGTTTTTCTATATACAAACCAAAAAGGGTATGTACTGGGGCACCCTTGCTTAATCCTCATATCAATCCTAAAACTTTCGGAGGTACCAACCGACGTTCTGATTTTTACTTTAGCCTCCTCATATAGTCTATGGACAACTTCTCTAAGATTCATAGGAACCCCAAGTTCCCCCATTCTATTCCAAATCTTATCTCTAGGGACCGTGTCAAAAGCTTTTTTTTAAATCGACAAAGCAACAAAAGGTTTCCTCTTTTCCTCCCACACTTTTTCAATGATATGTCTTAGAGTTATACTCCATGATCAATCGTTGAGTTTTTAGGTCTGAAACCTACTTTCCCTTTAGCACACTTAACCCCTTCTTCCGCCCACTTGCTAATTCTATTTTTGGCATACTTTCGAATAACTTTGCAAAAAAGGGGTTTATCATTATGGTCCCATAGTTGGAGGGATTGTTGACATCACCACCTCTTGAAAAGAGGTATTTCTAGGCTTGTTGTCCAATCTATAGGGAATCTCCGCTGAATGATGTTGTTGAAAAATTTTCATAATGTAGTTTTTGAACCCCACTCTTAGATATTATGCTTGAAGTTCAACTAAATATTTTTCTTTCCAAAACCCGCAACATTTTGATACCCACCTCAATCTCTTGCTCAGTGAACAACTTAGTAGTAGTGTTCACCAAGGGGTCAACCTTGATCTTTTCTCATAAAGTTGCTTTGCATAATTGAACCATTGATAAGTTAAGTGATATTATTTTTAGTTTGTATGTTTCTCGTTTGAAGTTCCTTCCAGAATAACTTGGGTTAGAATTCATCAAGTGCACTTTGAATTAAATTTGTTAGCTCAAGATTATGGAGGCCTTGGGACAAAATTTTATCCTTGTTAAACAACCTCTCTAGAGCTATCTTAAATGTATTACAACTTTTTTGAGTCAAAATAATTCTACCCTTTGAATGAGGTTGTTGAATGAATTCAACTTTTTGTCCCAATAATCGACATTATTGTTCAGCGCAAGTGAAACTTAAATAGATTGATATATGATCATATTTCAACCTCCTACAGGAAGTTTTGATTGGTGAACAATCAAAACTTCCTCCATTTTTCTCACACAAGCCATGTGAAGAAATTGCATAGTCTACTTCACTTGCTCCATTGTAGGTATTTCAGGTGAAATTACCAGAATTTGTCCATCTAGGCAAACCATTACAAATGACTAAGTCAATTTCCCCACATAGGGTAAGCAACCGCTCCCAAAAAAGGTTGCAACTTTTCTTGTCCTCTCAGAAGACAAATGGGATTGAAAATTCTTCCCACAAATTTAAGAATACTAGTGTTTTCACATGTTGTCCTAGTATTGAAATCACCCACTATAAGGGTTTCACTTAGTTGAGAGTATGCTACAATATCATTTTTTAAGGCTACAAAGGCTGCGAAGAGGTATTTTTGGTCAAGCCCCTAATTTTGTAAGTTTTGAACTTGTGGAGCAAAATAACATGCTACAATTTTGATGATGTTTCCATTTTATGATATTTTAAACCAAATGAATTGTTTATACTGAAAGTATTTTCTTTCAATCTAATGAGACTGAATTTTTTCTCACTAGTGCCATGATAAATTCTCTATCATTCTTTTACCATGTCTCAGCCTTGTTCCACACTTCCATCTTCAAATACCCTTCAAACAAAGTTGTCTTGCACCCTTCATGCTCACACGTTTCCAATAGATTAGATTATGTTCCTATTTTCTGTGATAGGTCCTAACCCAAGTCCCCACCTCCAAGGATAACCCTCCGCAATTCCAACAAACTAGTCTTAAGGAAACCTGGGTAGAACCTAATTGCTATTTTTTTTGGCCTACAAGACTCAAAGTTGATTCTTCATTTCTATTCTAAACTCCTAATTTTGTTTCATAGTTTCCTCGCTAATGAATTTACACGCTTTCTTGTCTACCACCTTGTTGTCATGTTTTATAATGAGAGACGGAAAATGTAATAAAAACTTTTCCTTTGAACAACCATGCCATTTTTCCCTCATCCCTTGTTGTCCCAACCTTTGACATATCTTCCTCTTCTTTCCTCTTGATGTCTAATAGGTAAACCTTCATCTAGAAAAAAGCGAGAGCCCATCAAGAGTTTCATCTTGCTTAGGAGAATTTGCTTGTCATGTGTGCTTGAAATGATGACTTTTATGGGCCTATTTCTCTCATCATTGGCTTATTTACCCTCCATGCTTGGTATATTCGACCTTGCCAAAGCAACTTTTCCTTCAAAAATTCACTTGCAAGATCGACGATACATTCATTTTTTCCATACTCTCTCAGACCTTTGATAATTATGTTTGTTACTCTACCTTGTCTTTCTCTTTACTTCATGTCATGACATCCCATTGTGTGTTTATTTTTCCATATTAGAAGAATTGCTAATAACTTGTGCCCACCCTTTGGAATTTTTGTAAAACCTCATTTCTCTTCATCCCTTGATTTCACTCCCTATGTGTTTGTTTGTTCAACTTCTTTCCCTTCAGTGTTGGATGTTTAAGAGATCAGAACATCTCTACTTTCCACAACATATTATTTCCTGATTTTCCAAGCATCCTTCATGCCTTTCCATTCAACCTTTCCTACCAAAAGGGTTTCTTGCAACAATGTCACTTGATCTTTTAAAACTTTATTGCTTTCTTCTAAGCCTTGATTTTCTACTATCAATAGATGGATTTTAAGGTCACTCTCCTACTCTTTGACTTCCAAAACCTCAAATATCCTCTTGGCATTCAGTAACTCTTGCACATACAAGTCGCAGTGGGACGAGGGTGAGAGGTGTGGATGTGGGACTGTACAAGACATGATAATTGTTGTTGTTGCTACACCCTTGCAAACAAGTCTTATTTGAAAGTTTATTACAAAGGGCCAATTTGTTTCTTGTCTGCTCCCATTTTAGACATGCAACTCTACCTTTTAAAATACCTCAAAATTTTTTGTCATTGACTCAAACCCACTTCCATGCTTTGTTTGAAGAGACAATTACCTTTCATTTGAACTAAATGGTTTGTTTCACTAGAGATGGGTATCTCTTGCCCATTTTTCATGTATGTTGAATGTATTTTCATTGCCATAGGGGACAAGAAAAAACACAGAATAAGGAACATGAAAATACCTTTCTTCTTATTGGGGAAAATGGACTGAAAACCATCGAGATCCCACCTAAAACTCTCGCAGATTGTTCGTCGCAGCTACAGGACAAACTCGTCACTGTTCCTCGCAGCTACAGGACAAACCCGTCACTAATTCATCCTATGATCGTTCCACTCTAATCTGTGAGAACATTGCTCACAAGCTCTTTCCCTGTAAGGACATCAACACTGACGAATATGGGCATTGTTTTTACAGGGCCTGGGACAAGCTGAGGAAAGAGATGTTGGTTCCGCTCCTTAAGGCTCTTGTTGGAGGTGTACACAAGTTCCAATTTATGGAATGAGGTGCGTTATGAGAGAGTGGACTCCGTTTCCATGAAAAATTACAAGGAAATATTTATGAAGCACGATCCCCAAAGATCCACCCACTATTTGGAAGAGGTGAAAGCCGGTAACAAGAAATTTGCATCCAGGGCTATGTTTCCCCATGAAATTATTGAGCAGGTGAAGAGTGGAGATTTTGTTGTTGCAAAATTGCAACGGAAGCCAATGGTGGAATACATGAATAAATATTGTGATATATAATATATATTCTTTCTATTTATGCCCAAATAAAGATTCATGGTCACAACTATGATAGAGATATTAGAGTTGGCATTCTACCATGTTTTCCCTTGTCAACATGTGGACCTTGAGGCGTGGATATAGATATTGAGTAGACATAAAATTTTGGCATGGTCATGGACCAAAGTTTGGGTGTTAGGAGTGGTCATATAGCATAACATGTGCATGAAAACATAGATGAAATTCCTCTAACTAATTAGCGAAGTGATTCATCTCATTATGGGATTTTATTTCCTTCTTGACACCACTAATAAACATTGCTTGAAAAATTCATTAGTCATTTTATTTTTAATCCAAATGTTAAAAACATCAAATATATTCTTCCACCATGCTTCTTTGATGCAATATGGTATGTAAGTCCACAAAATGAGTATGAACAAGTATGAACGATTGCATTTTCTATAGATTTAGTTATAACATTGTCTATTGTGTAACTTATAACATTGGCTATAACATCTAAAAATGTCATAAATAATGTCATGCATACTTTGTATTTCCCCATTAAGTTTCCTTGTCTACACACATAGAAACATGTGTGTGAGAGAGACATTGAGCTTTCTTCAAATTATGTAAATTGTTCAATCCACTAATTAATTTTATTTCTCATGGCAATAGAATAACCATAAGACCATACATTTAGAAAGAGGATACAATATTGATTTTATATATATATATATATATATATATATATATATATATATATATATATATATATATAGAAAAGGGGTGTATGGGTGCAAAAGTGAAATGGTGGTTTCAAACCCATGTATTTAAAAGCATGTGGTATTTTCCCATGGTATTTGGAAAAGTAAAACAAAAAAGTTGAGTTACCTATTTAATTAAAGGACGGTTCCTTCAAGGAAGGGTTATGAAAAAGTATAAAAAGAGATAGCATTGAGAGAAAGTATATGTGTATAATAAATAGTAACATTTGAAGAAGTGGATGAGGAAAGAGTGAATATCATTTCAAAATGGAAGAGTTGGAAAATCAATTTAAGGTCATTTTGACATTTTCAAGAATAAATTTTTTTCCTGGGAAGTTCATACATTGAAATTTTGTAGAGATGGAGGGAATATCTATGGGTACATGTGGTAAGAATTTCAGATGTTGGTCTCATTATAATTTTGGAGATATGCTCCTGTGGAAGTTAGGGTTCATGAATATCCTGAAATCAATTTCAAAACAAAATATCTTGGAACTTTCACTATAACTTATTTTCCAGGATGTTTTAAACCTTGAAAGTTTGTAGAGATGCAGGAGAGATCTCTTTGTACATGTGTTGAAACTTTCATATGTTGATTAGATACACTTTCAAAGATTATCCCTGTGGAATTTAGGGGGTTTCATTTACCCTCCTCCGAAATCGGGCCAAATAGGCCATCTTGGGAACTTTCACTATAACCTTTTCCTCTGGGACTCTTTCCGACTATGAAATATTTACGTAACAAAGGAGACATAATACCTAAAGCAATCTTTAGGTAAAAAAAATGATGTTGGTTAATTTTCCTTTCTAAGATATCCCAGCGTCGGGTTAGGGTTTTTGAATGGTCCTGAGAGCATTTTCAAACAAGTCAATTTGAAATTTTCACTATAATTTCTTTATTGGGACTCTTTAGACGATGAAATTTTACGTAACACAGCTTTGGCTTACATACAAAAGTACCCCTCAAGTAAAAATTTTAGGTGTTATTCAATCGTGACTTTCTGTAATTCATGCTTTGTGGAAGTTAGGGTTCCTAAATTCTTGTTATAGGAGAATCCTCCAAGGACAAGCAGATTCCTTCTTGGTATCTAGACCCCTAAAGCCAAGACAAAAAGGGTGCTATCATTGGTCAACGGGACATCCTTTAGATCTAATTAAGATAATATGGAAGAGGAAGAAGAAAATGTGTACCTTTAAACGCATTGTCCTTCCTGAATTCAAGTTGAGTTTCAATACCAAGCTCCTCGATAGGTCCTAGAACAAACAAAGATACAAGAAGCTCGCTCTAACGAAGATTAGCCCAAATAATGCATCTATATATCTAGAAACAAGCTCTATGTGGAACAAAACATAAACTTGAAAGAAACAAAAGCCAAGCATGTATGTATATTAATGAAAACAAATGAAGAGTACTTACAATCCCTTGATGAAGGTGCAACAACTTCTTCCACTTCTCCTTGTACAACCCCCTGTTCGGGCAATCTACATTGATTATGCTCTCAATGGTATATCTCACCTCATGATCATAAAGCCTAGGTAATTATGAATCTCCATCTTTGCTTTCGAATTCATGAGGAGGCCTCCTTATATAGGATTGAAGGTCACAACTACTTGAGAGATATTTGGAATAATTTGAGGATATCACTCCTTCGGGCTTGTGGATCTCCCCAAGATCATGCCTCTAATTTTAGATTTGAATCCAACCACCTCGACATTGAGGGGGATTCTTCCCCGATTTCCTCCAACAAACCAAATCACTTCAAAAGCAATAATACCCCCTAAAACGTAATACTGAGCATTGGAACGCCCCTCTAGAAGAGGGTACAAAGTAATTCAGTTCTCCTTTGACAAGATGGGGAGTTCTGTTTCCAAATTTTACTTTGAGTGGCTTTTTCTGGCAAAAGGTTTGTACTCTTTGTCAATTGATTTCTCTTCAAGACTAGTCTTTGAGGTGTCTTAAGTGTTCTACGATTTTGTTATAGAGAAAACATAGACAACATAATGTTTGTGACACTTCTGTGACCAATATTCGACACTTATGACATTTTGTAATGATGACTTCAGCCATCATTGCAATGAGTGATTTTGATGTAATAGATTTCCCCCAAAAGTGCAAAGTCAAAAATGATGATGATTGAAGTACTTTGTAGAAGTTTTCGAGCAAGGGTATGGATGCACAGAGGTTAGAAAAAGCTTCACACAACCATCAAAACAAATATTAAGCACATGTTTCAAAACCCAAGGCTGGCATACCTATGCTTGAGTGATAAAGACTTTTTGAGTATGGCCACCATAAAATACAACGATCCATATTATATTGATAAAAGGTATATCCATTGAAGATACATTGTGGATATATCCTCCTATGACCTGAACTGATCATAGCCATGAAGAAGACAGGATCTAATGAGATGACAAGACATATCCATGACCAATACAAAGTGGATCTATGTAATAGTGTATGTGCCATAGTTCAAAAGAACTCATTCGCAACCTTGGAAAAGTATATATAAGAGTGATAAATCAACCCAGGGTCTTCTTACCGATCCCAATGTAGTATGAATCTAACCATGTGAATAAATGTCCTGATGTCCAACATCGTAAAAACCACTTGATTACCGGTCAACGAGGTAAACCATTAACAAGTGCAAGGGAGATCACCATTGATGTCAATGATTCCCAAGGTACTCTAGTACATTCCAACGAATGTGAATGAATGAGCTGAAGTCGAACATCTGTGGAATTACCTGATCAGGGGTCAATGATGTAAACCCATTATTGGACATGAGGAGGCCTGCCATTGAGGCATGCATGTCCCATGGTACTAATTCGTTTCTAAGTCTAGTTCATGGATAACGTGCAGAAGTCAACAAGAATAGATTCGTCGTAGGAGGGCCTTGATGTGTCCCCCATCAACGACATGAAACATACATAGCGATGTAATTTGTAGATCAAATGAACATGGACTGACACGGGTATTGAAATAGGATATTTGTGATGCCTGACTCTCGAGGAAGATACTTCCCTTGAACACTAAGGCACAACAACAGAAACGTGACATGGAACAAAACTTGATGATGCAGTGGATGTTGTGACTTTTGTTAGGTGACCCAAAGGAGTAAAAGAAACTCAGAGGATTGGCTCAGTGTAGATGTTTAGAGAATTAAAATGCATGCAAAGACAAAATGTCATGTTCAAGGGTGACCATAAGAGTTACTGGTAATGTTCCCATGAACTACTTGGCTTTCTTTCTTCAATTTTTCCTCCATCCAGATAGACAAGTACCTATTTTTAATTTAACGAGCTCGAGGAGGGTAACACATGCTCGGTATGACTCACCTTTGGTAATTCCCTCTTCCTTTGTTTAGCGAAGTAGAAGAAGTAAGGGTTCAATCCTGTATGTTCCCTTCAATGTATGATTGTTTAATGAGTCTAGAGAAGGTAAACTCGGTGGTTATTCATATATAGAGAGTCTGAAAACAACTTAAAGACGACTCCAATGTTGTCCTTTTTCATAATGTTAGTCTTGTGAGGCCGAAAAGGAGATAAATTATTACTTGAAAGATACCCTTTCAAACCTTTTAACGAGTGGAAAAGGAAGCAAGATCACTCGACAATATTTTCTAGGGGGTTCCTTTTTCGTTTATCCATGCAGGTCCAAAAAAGAGATAAAATTTTACCCAACGCGTTCTTATATTTTTGAGCTTAAGAATGAACTAAGACTATGCTGATAAAAGTGACAAGATAAAAAACGAACAAAATTGCTCTGAAACTTGTCAATAATGTCAAAACTGCATTCCAGGGGATTAATAAGGCCTCCAAAATATTTTTAAAAAACCCAAAAACTATCTTTAGGCAAAAACTGAAATGTGTAATAGTAAAATGGGGTAAAAAATGTCATTTACCATTTCATTTGTGCCAAGATTTGTAGCAGTGGAGAATTTGTCATTTGGAGGTGAATCTTGTTTTGCTCGGTGCTAGATCTACGGGCAACCATTTTCCTCACCATTTGGACTAGGTTGGTGCTCTTTTTCCCTTCTTTCATTTATACGGTTCACATTTTCGTTTAAGGCAATAAATATTTATAAAAAATGATGCCCTGGGTTAGCCCAAGTGCCCAAAACACTCGGCGCTCCTCTAAAATTCGTGGGGGAGTGCAGAAAGGCTTGGAAAATGCCCCTCCTAGTCAATGAAGGGAATGCCAACACTCTGATGTAGTGGCTATGAGGGCGCTGCCCAAAAAACCACAAGAAAAAATTGCCCCAAAACGGCTAGCACGCGCTCAAAACGTGAAGAGGGTTTTTTTTTGTTTTTGGAATGCTTGATGGCTAATGTAAGGGTGTGTTGGTGCCCTGATGTTCATGAAAAGAGAGCATTGTTATTTTACAAGAGTAAACAATTATTTTTTAAAGTTTTGAAAATTGTTGAAAAATGTGATTTTTAATGAAAATTTTGATTGTTGATGCAGGTGATTTCAGCAACAATCATGCTTGAGTGGAAAGAAAGAGAGCATGAGCTCGATGATGTGACTGCTTTGAAAAGTCCTCGATCAAGAGCCGCATTGATGGATTGTGGTCTCCTCTAATATGTCAAAATGAAAAAAATGAAGAAAGAGGTCCTTCTTATTGAGAATATGATCAGGTTGTGGAACATTGTGGAACAAGAATTCCAGATGGGAACGCAACTTCTTACCATCAAGTTGGAAGATGTGTACTTCATAACTGGTCTCTCAAAAAGAGGGGCTCCCATAGTTTTAATCGGACAATGGTCACTTCCCACGCCTGTGGATGAGTATTTGGCAAACCATTGTGTCCCAAGAGAAAGGCTAGTGGGCGACAAAATTGCGATCAAATATATCGGGGATCTATCTCTTCGATCCATTTGTTTTCCATTATGAGTATAGAGGGAAGTACGAACGCACACCTAGTTTCAAGATCACAGGTGGCCTATGGTTTGTAGTGTCTAGAGCCAACACTGTTTAACTGGAGCGTAGGGTTTCTTCACCACGTGAAGGAACAGATTACGAGATGCAAATCAGGGCAGTAGAAGAAGTTCGTATATGGGTCATTGTTGGTTTCGTTCTTCTTATAATGAATCCCTGGGATGCAACCTCAGATTGCATTACCGGTATAGCCAGTGAGAGAATCATGTATGGAGCGGTGAACCAGCCTGTCTCCGAGACTAGGCCCAGATTCAGAGTTTAGATTCACCAATGATTTATTTGCTTGGCTGAGACGCCAATTGATTGTGATAGAAGACTTTCCATATGCCAGAGTAGATTTTCTAGGTAGCATGGACTTGGTTCTTCCAGAGGGGGAGGATTAGGATGCGTCAAGTAAGAAACCAAACTAATCTTCATGTCAAGTGTTTTTTTAATTTTTGAATGTTATAATTTTTTTTTGAGTACATAGAAGGGTCTTTAACAGACGTATCATTTCATCATGCAGATAGAGGGGCAACACCTCTAGCAAAGATGCCAGAACTGGGGCGTCACGGGGATGCTCAGATAGCGGTAGATCAAGGGGTAGCGGTAGGAGGTCTCCTGGAGGTTGAAAGAAACCTCCAAGGTCTCACGATGGGTATCCCTCCTCTCAGGAGGCGGGAAGTGCCACTACATCTACAAAGACACACTGTGGGAGTGTCTGAGAGTCTTAACTCTCTACTGATGTGAATATCCCGTGCAATGATATGTTACTCGCAACATAATGTGATGCAGGGAGATTAGGATCTCCTTGATGATTGGAAAGTCTGTATGATGATGTTTATGGGTGTGATGACCCACATTTTGCCTATCTATGTACCATTTTTGATGTAATCAAACTTTTTCAATCACGCTGTATATATATACATTTCTGAGTTTTTACAGTGCCAAATGATTTTCAAATGATGATGTCTTTTATGTGATGTGTTTTAATTTACATGATGATATGTGATGTGATTCATTTCCTTTATGAAAACTTATCTATGTGCGAGATATCTATCCATAATGTAATTTGCTAACAAATCCGAAATGGTATTGAGTTCTCCTGGTATGTGTCGGTATTCAATAAAATCAAACGTTCGTTCAAGACGGTGAAATCGTAGGTCTAGTCGTAGCAGGATAGGATTGTGAATAGCGTAGATTCGATTGAGTTGACAGACCACAAGTTGAGATTCCAGATTGACAATTATGCGAGAAATTCCTAGGGAGGATGCTTCGGTTAAAAGATCGATGATAGCATGATATTCTACCATGTTATTTGTTGTCGATCCTAAGCAAATACCTTTGGAACTCACCAACTCGTCAAAGTGGCAAATGACCCAAGCTACGGAAGCAACGTTCTGGGTGTGTCGACTAGCACCATCTGCAAACCTGACAAAGATAGGAAAGGGAAATGTCATCTACGCATGAAAACACAAGACACAGTATAAGCGGCTAAGGAAAAAACTCAAGCACACAAAAGAAAAAGACACACCAAACTAAAATACAATAGTGTACAAAGCACATATGCTAGATTTCCTAAGCATAGTAATTCTTAAGGTAAAGCCCATTCTGAGGCTCACCCAGGAGATTCCTTCATAGTCCACTAACTCATAGGTGCCTCTATGTAGAACACATTTCATGATGTAAGGACCATACCATAGAGGTTCTAACTTACCCGTCCCTAACTTGTCATGAGCCTGGTCATAAACGAGGACTAGGTCTCCTTATGAAAAAGTGCGAGGATGCACAAACTTGTCGTATTAATTCTTGATTCATTTTTTATATGTCTCATTGACGAGAGCAACATCACGATGTGTTTCATCCAACCTAGTCAAGTGTAAGAAACATTTTTCTTCAGCAGAAGTGTGGGGCAAGAGTTCTACTTTGATTTTTAATGAAGGAATTTTGCACTCGATTGGTAAAACAACTTCTATGTCATATACTAGCTGGAAAGGAGTGAAACCAATAGCAGTTTTTACTGAGGTCCGGTAGGCCTAGAGAGCGGAGAAAAGTTGTAGATGTCAGGATGTCTTGTTGGCCCCCACCATCCATTGGATCATAGTTTTGAGGACTTTGTTGATAGCTTCAACTTGTCCATTCACTTGAGGATAGTACGTGGATGAGTTCTCATGGCGAAAACCCAACTTGGCATGCAACTCACTCATCATATGGTTTTTAAAGTGTGAACCATGATCAGTGACAATGGTGTGTGGAACACCAAAATGAGTGATGATGTGGTTAAAAAAGAAAAGAGTTGCAGTACGACCATCATTCAGAAAGGTAGGCATAGCATCATCCCATTTTGTAAAGTAATCGACGAAAA
>SNQJ01S0249267.1:0-12945 GCA_010110895.2 Picea sitchensis | reverse complement strand
TATCTTTTTAATATAAAATGGTCATTTCCACTAATTTTTAATTTACTATATAACAGATTTCTATTATTAATCAATATTTTAAATTCTCTTAAACACATATATTCATTATATTCTAACACTAATTTTTAATTTATTATATAACAGTTTTCTTTTATTAATCAATATTTTAAATTCTCTTAAATACATATATTCATTATATTTTAACAAAAATAAAAGGTTATGTTTTAATTTTTCATATAATTTATAGAATTCAATATATTATAAAATATTTTTTTTTCCTTTTTAACTTAATAATTAAAAATAATTTATTTTAAATTAATTAAACATCTATAATATTAATTTTAAAAATATGAAATAATATATTTTATTAAGCATCATAAAATACAAAATAAAACCTATAAACAAAACTTATTAAATATATTATTTTGTCTTTATTATTCTTTTAACTAACTTTTGATGTTGATATACTCCAGTATGAAAATGGGATGATGATAGTTTACTGTTTAGAGAATTAATTGGTTTACCTACTTTACTTTAAAATAAAGTAAATGTTTGATATTTAAATTTTCATTATACAAAGGTTGTGTTTATCTAATCTTTTGATTGTTGAACGTTGTTTGGTTCTCATTCTATTTAAAGCTTATGTTAGTTTATACAATCCAGTATCACGTTGTTCCGCCAAATTAGCGAAAACTGAAGAAGGTGACAGATTGTGATGTCATTGTCAAAAATGGCAATCCAACATCTTCCTTGTCGAATGAAAACCAAGGCAGGTGGCGCATTTGAGTCTGTGCAACATTGTGCTAGGAAACCAAGACAGACAGAGGACATAGACTGAAAATTATAGACATAACTATAAAACTTCTTTGTTACAGTGCAGGGAGCTGAGCTGAGAATGCTCATGAAAGCCAGACCAAGTAAATTACCCATTTTCACCTGAGGTCATGTTGCTCAGGTGACCACTGAGGGGGTCGTTCCTGGGCTGGAGCATGAATGGCCTGACACAAGTAGGACACCTCTGGGTTGTTGGTGAGTTCATGTAGGCCTTGTACAACATGTCAATTCTCTGATACATGAGGGTGTCTCGGTGAATTTGATCAACAATATGTCTTATGAGCTTAAAAATGAGCACTAACTACTCCGGATGAAAGAAGGGAGGTGATTCCTGGTTGAAATTAGGTATTGTCGAGAGTGGTGGTGGCACCAAGACTGGGCCAGCCTTGTTATCTGAAGAGATGAGGTGAAAAAGCATGGATGGTCACAACACAGATGCGTTATTTGTAAGAGGGTGTACCCAAGACAAGAACTTTGGTAGGCCTTCCAGGTGGAGATCTAAATCTACAGGTAGATCTAAGTCTCCAAAAAAATCTTTGAGGAAATGCTGGAAGTGTGGTAAAACAGGGCATTATAAGAAATATTGCAGGTCTAAGAAGGTTGAAAAACCAAAGGGATCTGATAGTATCTCTTCCACAGAGGCAAAAACCTCCACTAAAGAAGGAGGTGATGTTTACCTAGCATCTAGAAGTACACATGCAGACCTTGATGTATGGTTGATTGACTCTGGTGCGTCATACCATATGACTCCTCACATGGAGTGGTTCTCTGAATATGAAAAATATCATTGTGGTGACGTATTCCTAGGAGATGAATCGACAACAAACATCTTGGGATGTGGAAGGGTTAAGTTTCTGCAAAAATACGGAAGGGTTAGAACTCTTCGTGGGGTTCTGCACATTCCAAAACCAGCCAAGAGCCTAATATCTGTAAGAAAGATGGATGATGCAGGAGTGGATACTATATTTGGAAAGAACACTTGCAAGATGGTACAAGGAGAAATGGTGTTGATGAGTGGAGTTCGATGTGGAACTTTGTACAAGTTGTTGTGAAGCACTTATACTAATGGGTGTCACAGTTCTGTTTTCCTTGAGTAGACAAATAAATAAGACAATACCAATATCGTCCATGAAAAGAAGACCATGATGTGGCATCAAAGAATGGGATATATTGGAGAAAAGGGCCTTCGAACACTACACGGTAAAGGTATGGTTGAAGGTATGTTTAATTGAACTCTGGATTTTGATTTCTGTGAACATTGCATATATGGTAAATAAAATCAAGTAAGATTCCCATCTAGTGTTACAAGAGAAAAGGGGGTCTTAGAGTTGATACACAATGATGTGTTTGGACCTGTTCCTGTTCCATCCCTAGGTAAATATGTGTATTATGTTTCATTCATAGATGATTTTTTAAAGAACAAATGGATTTATTTTCATAGAAAGAAATCTGAGGTCTTTGATAAATTTAAAGAGTTTAAGGCTCTGGTAGAAAATCAGATAGAGAAGAAAATAAAGATATTTGGAACAGATAACAGATGTGTTTAAAAAATAAATTGTCCATGATTGACTATTGTTCAGCATGGTTTGATATGGTTGAACATGGTTGAATATTGTTTAGAAAAGTTAGTGTTATGGTTGACCTAAATTTTATTTCACATTGTGACACTAAGAGGTTGATAATATGGTTACATCTATTGTGATTCTCAACTTTGTTTAGTTATGTCAACTCACTACATTCCTTAATGGTTATGTCACATAATGAAATTCATTTCAAATTGTGTCTTTCTTCAACTATTATTTGCTATTGTGACTTTCCTCAAGGATTATGTTAAATTATGACGTTCCTCCATGATTATGTCACATTTTGACATTTAGTTTGGATAATTTATATTAAACTGCTAGGTTCTTGAATGATTATGTTGCATTATGACATTCATCAAAGGTTATCTGACATTGAATTTGGTTGACTATGATCGGCCACGGTTGACCATGATGGCATTGGATGACCATGGTTTACTATATTTTATTATGTTTAATTTTCCTAGACTATGATTGATTGTGGTTGAAAATGATGGCTATGTTTGAGCATGATCTACATTCCTCAATGGTTATGTTGATTCACACATTCCTCATTGGCTAGGCTAGGTTGTTACTTTCATCTTGGCTTAGTGATATGTGAAATTGCTATGTTCCTCAATGGTTATGTTACATTCTGACATTCATTAAGGGTGATGTCCCATTGCAATGATTCTTAAGAATTAAATTATATTGTGGAACTCCTTTATGATTATGTCTTATTGTGACTTTCATCTGTGTTTACTTATGATAATATTTTGTTTTCTTCAATGGTTATGTTGCATGATGAAATTCATTAAGGGTTATGCCAAACTGTAAGATTCCATAAGTGTTAGGTTGCATCATAATTTTCCAAAATCGTTATATAGAATTATCTCAATTCATATATAGTAAAAGTACACATTACAATGCTTATCAATTTGTAATTCCCCTCTGTTATGACAACAAACATCGATGTATATTAGGTAAAAAAGAAATGTGTATGCATTAGAAAATTAAAATCATCATGAAATAATTAATAACATCCCAAGATACAAATCATAATAAAGTAATAATGGCACATTCGATGCATTAACATAATTAACGACACATAATCAATGAAAAAACATAAAGACCGACACAATTAAACACAATACAATCAACTAAATAAAATACAATAAATGATCAACCGCGTCATTGAGTAATAAAGAACTAGTCATCCAATCTATCTTGCATTGTTAGGACCTTTAGGACACATAAGAAATGCTCAAGCCCATGATTCATCTCATAGATTTTGACCACTTAAGGTCTTAGGTTTGGCAACTTTTTTGAGCAACAAGGCGTTATCTACATCCATTAATAAACACAACTCATAAATTTGCATGCTAGATTTAAGGCATGGAGTAAGATTTAGGGAATTTAATAAACTTCAAACAACTCTCCTCTTTTTCCAAATACAACAAAGTTTGAAAATAAATCAACCATTATGGCTTGATACTTCCAGTACGAAAGAAAAGAAAGTATATCCAGTATGAAATAAATACTTGCTTTGGCCATATATAAGTAAAGGTCAACATGGAAGAGACTGCTTATACTGTTAGAGCTTGTGAGAGGCGATTCAATTGCCTCACCCTAGGCTAGGTTGATATGTGCAAATGGTTGTTCAACATAGGTTATTCAGTTTAGGTTGGATTATCACTGAAGTGGATTGCTACGATCTAATCAATGAATATATAGTCATGTATCACCGATCTTATTTTAATAGGTAATAAAATTGTCTTTAAGGCAACAAAAACATCTAGTGAGTCAATGAATTAATTATTGAGTCAATGAATTAATGATTAAGTCACTGAATTAGTGATTGGAATGTATCATTTTATAGGTTGGACCTCAAACTATTAGATGGATTTTATAGGTTGGACATCAATGACCTCACCAAAGATTAGGTTGATATGCTCACATGTATGTTCAACACAAGTTATTCAGTTTAGTTTATAGGTTAGTGGAGAGTTTTTTTCTTTAAATAGTTAGATTTTTTATACTTTAATGATAGATTGATATAAAAAATAGTCAATTTGAAATACTTTATAAATGAAAAAAAAATTATTATCCTTATTTAAAAAGACCACCTGCTATAAATTTTTATTTTATGTTTTTTTGATTCTTTCATTTATCTCATAGTCGAGTGCAATAAGAATTGTCCCAATCCATTATATTCAAGAGGATTATCTAACTTGGAACTGCAGTGAAATCGTCTACTCAATGAGTTTGCAGTTTCAACCAAAATAAAGAAGGTATATTTAAGTGCAATTTAAACGAAAAGAGAGTACAATGAGTACCATAAAAGTGATGGATTGATGTTTCAATGAAAAGAAGGAGGGTATATTTAAGTGAAATTTAAATGAAAAGAGAGTACATTGAGTACCATAACAGTGACATAATGATAAAATGGATTGTTATAGTTTACTTTTACAAAACTTGCATAAGCTTAAGTCTGCATTGTCGAACAAGTTAAATTTGCTATCGCGTCAGTTCTAGAATTGGAAAGCTAGGCGAAAGTGAAAATATGGTACATTTTATTCTTTCGTTCAGAGAATTATAGAGGCCATTATTACTGAGATCTTGCTCTTCTCGGGGTAATTAATCTATTTACTATATGCAGAACAAAGTTGAAACAAAAGGAACTGGAGCCGAGAATCTGAAACGATGTTGCGAGAGTCTGAGGGAGGAGAACATAAGATTGCGAGAGTCTGAGGGATGACAACATAAGAGACTATAAATATAAGTGTAAGTGCTAAGAGCCATGAAAATCGTGCAGGAGGACTTACACTCACACTTAATGTATACAAGACTATCACAACTCTACAAATTAATTGCTGTTAATATTTCCTATTTTTATTTTTGCTGAGCTACGAAGTAACCTTATTTTATCTGATGAACATAATAAATGTGAAGCTTTGTGTAATTATAATCAATCTCTTGAACATAATTAAAATCTCTCTTCTATTTTGGTTTAGTTTTTAGTATAGATTTTAACTAAAATAATTTTTGCAAGATGTTACTTTTATACGTTAATCGCTTGGACTGAATCTGTTACTCTTAGTGTTGTTTGTTACAACTGATTATGCTGATTATGTGTTCCAGGTAATTATACCTTCCTCGCTTGAAATTGCAAGAGACATGTATTTATATGGATAATTGTCATGGTAAAAGAGGTAAAAGTGAACGAACTTTCTGAGGGCTCCAGTAGTTCGAAAGTTGCATGATATATAAATTAGTAAGTAATTACTTACCTAAAACCTTTCTATGATCTTCACATCAGCTATAAAATTTCCCAACATTACATCCTATTTAGAAGCCTAGAAGCCTACACTAACAACACAAATTTATAAAATGGAAACATCCCCACAAAATGTTTAAAATTGAAAATTGTATACCAAGCAACGTCCTCCCATGTTTAAACTTCTTCGAAGCCTTAATTTTCGCGTGAGTTTCTCCTTATTCTCGATCTTTATATGGCAAGTCAAGATCAACATAATGACAAGGAAAACTATGAGGTCTTAATTTCCGCGTGACTTTCTGTTAATTCTCGATCTTTATCTGGAAAGGCAAGATCAACACAATGGCAAGGAAAACTATTTCATACTACTAATATCTCCACTGCTTTAGAAAAAAGAAAATTCCTTATCACATGTTTCCTATCTTTTGTATTTTTGTTCAGTCAATAAAAACAATAAATGCTTTCTCTTTGTATTCATCTAGAAAAGAAGAAGAAATGTTTTCAGAAAACAAATGACGAATTACAAGAAATACATGTGATGTGGCATTTTCAACCAATTACAGAGTAAAGAAACATTAAGGAGAAGAAGAAATGTTTTCAAAAAGAAATCAATGAATTAAATACATGTGATATGGGATTTTCACCCAATTGGAGGCTAAGAAGCATTTAACAACAAGGTGAAACATAAGATGAAACAAAACTGCAAACTATTTTAACCAGCTGCAAAGAAGTCGGCTTCATCCCCACAAACATTTCAACCCTATACAAAGAAGATTCCCTACATTTTGGTGTCACATCAAAGGAAAAGTTGATGTTAGACGATCCATGTAACCAACAGATTTCTCAACTCTCCAAAAATGGCAGACAACATGGGAAATACAACACTCAGGTGCTAATATTAACCTCCACCATAACAAATTCGATCTCTCAAGCAGTCACAACAGCCAAAATCGGACGCCGAAAATGAATGCTCAATCAACCAGTAATCACAAAAGTTCAGGCAGTCACATAAGCACAAAATCTAATCAACATCGGACGTCAATGTAACGACCCCTTCGTTATGCCTATAAATAGCGAAGTACAATAGGATTTTTTATTTTTTTTTTCTATTTAACAAATAAGAATTTAAAAACATCACCTAATTCATATCAATGCAAAAACACATGACATCATAACTAAGTGACACATGATCAGAACATAAACAAACTCTACAATATCATTGCGGAACGAGATTGCAAAATATAATGCCAAACAATCTCATCATATTATCACCAATAACAATAATTTGCCGAATATAAAATGCTTTCTACCTTACCAATAAAAATCATACCTTGGCCACACTTGTCGAATATAAAAATGCTTTCTACCTTACCAATAAAAATCATACTTCACACACCGCTTTCGGAGATGCCGTCCTACACCGTACGCCATTCAAGGCCTCGTCATACAATTCCTGCTTGCCGACCGTGAAATCTCACCGGTACCTCCCAGCCAACGCTTAGGGTACTCTTCTTCCCCATTAGCCCTTTGGGAAATGGCAAAGGGGCCACAAGAACCAGAGATAGAATAGCGCCTCAGCAAGCCTCAGTCGAAGCTACCACTCCAATATAGTTGAGATATACCCAACTCCCCACAAGCACCTCGGGCTGGTTAATTCGGTAGCGTATAACGTTTAACCGCTGCTCCCCTATCTCCTTCCTTTCCTCCTTTTTCTTATAGAATTTAGACTCACCAAATCATAAATCATTAATTACTGTTCCTTTAATACACAACTCTCTCAATGCCTCCCCATTCACAAGTGTCACACATACCGATTCTCCAAATTAATTTCTTTTAATTATTAAAGACTCAATTCACTTCCAAAATCACTCCTTTAATTACTCCTTAATCACCCCTGCAATTTCTCCTTAAATTACCCTTAATCAATTCTTTAAATTTCTCCTTAAATTGCTCCTTAATCACCCCCTTAAATTACTCCTTAAATCACCCCTTAATCACTCCTTAAATCACCCCTTAAATTACTCCTAAATTTACTCAAATTACTCCTTAATCAATTCTTAAATTACTCCTTAATTTACTCCCGAATTTTTAGTCTCTTTATTCTATTATTTAATTCTCTTTGTTATTTTTATTTTTTGAACCCAAAAGATAAACGTGGTTTTTAATCTTTTCTGGCAAAGCATTTTTAAATCTCTAGCTTTTATACTCCCATTACTTAATAAATTTTATTTCTTCTTCTTCATCATTTGAAGTTTCGGTTTCACCTAATTTAATTCCCTTACTTCTTTTTAATTCCCTTTACTTTGTAGGAAGACTTTAATTTATTAATCGTCTAGGGAGGGTTTTAGCCACGCTTCCTAGGTTTATTTTTGAAGAATCTTCTTAGGGCTTCCGTCAAATCTTAACTCTTTAGAGGTGCTCTTTAATTTAGGTTTCTTACCTGAAATCGTATTTAAAATTGCATCTAGGGGAGAATTTTAAGAATTTTATCGCTAAGGCCTGTATCTGCTGGTTCTGTATCATCATCATCCATGCGACGGCGGCTCCTCGAAGATTACACATCGCTCACGGCTCCAAGGGCGCCACCTTACTTCCGCTATACGACGCGTTCCTTCATGATGCACCCCATGCTCCAAGGGTGCCACTTTTTTTTTTTTTTTTTTTTTTTTTTTTTGCGACGTGCCCTTCAGGTTGCGCCACATGCTCCAAGGGTGCCACTCGCTGACTTGGACGGATTGTAGACATCTATAACCCCGAGTCAACACTCCGCTAGGTAAAATTGTGGGAGACTAAGTGCTCTAAAGAATAAGTCCTCAAATTTTATTGCGCTTCCTCTTTAGAATCATCACGCCGAGCTAACGTTTTACCGCCTCACGCAGATCAGGATCCTCGAATCCAGGGTAATCGTTAACCTATTACCAATCGCGGAGCCGACCGTCGCGTCACCGCCTTCACGCGTGATCGCGGTCCTCGAATCCAGGTAACGTTAACCTACAGCCGGAGCCACGGCGGAGTGATAATAGGTCAAGGTATCGCCGACACACCTCTCCCCAATTGAACTCGTGGTGGTGGCCCCTTTACTCCATATGTGAGTTCACTAAGCTACGCCACCGCATCATCAACCATCATGTCGATCATGTCAACAACATATCATGAAATCAATAGCATATCATCAAAACCACAATATCAACGCATCGAAAATAACTCAAAATAAGTCTACTCCCGACTCAATCCGAGTCCATGAGTTCTACCGGTGCCTCTTCATCCTCAAGGTCCGGAACCCTCCACACCTAACAATGAAAACCGGTCACGAGTCAATAGCACCTGTATATAGCAATAGTAAAACATCTTGTCATCAATCATGACGCATCATCATCAAGGTTAAGTGGTTCATCATCATAAAAATCCATATCACTTGCGAGCAAGTGTCCTCAAAGAATAAGTTTTGTCAGTGCGCCAGAGCGGGATGTTACAGTCAAAAATGAATACTCAATCAACTAGCAGTCACAAAAGATCATCCAATCACATAAGCAAAAAAATCTAATCAACAGACCATCTCACGACAGTCACAAAAGCTAAAACTTCTAAGTTCGTTACAAATGCACAAAAGCTCAAGCAGTCACAAAAGCTAAAACTTAAGCCGTTACGAAAGCGCATAAGAAAGCTAAAGCTTAAGCCGTTACTAAAGCACAAAAGCTTGGGCAGTCATAAAAGCTTAAAATCTAATCAATAGACCGTCTCAGGCAGTCACAAAGGTTAAAACTTAGGCCATTACAAAAGCACAAGCAATCATTAAAGGACAAAATCTAATCAACAGACCATAAAGAAAGCCCGGTTTCTGGTAAGAACACTCAAAAGCATAAAATCTCAATGAATCCACGTGTTTTGAGGCATCACGAAGCCACGTGTTTTGAGGCATCCACGAGTACATCGCACGTACATGTTTTGGGTGGCGTAGGTGTTTTGGGTGATTAATATTTCATCATCTTTCACAATGGGGATATGTAATGATGTGAGCAATTAGATGTTCATGACCCCTCGTGACTAGTTTTGATTGAAAATTTTACATATAAATATTGATTAATATTTCATCATCTTTCACAGCGGGGATATGTAATGATGTGAGCAATTAGATGTTCATGACCCCTCGTGACTAGTTTTGATTGAAAATTTTACATATAAATTAATGAAACGACTGATGCAATTATTTTATAAATTTTTTTTATGAATTGAATTTTAATTCAAATATTAGAAAAATTAATTAATGACATAATTAATAACTATATAACTATAGTATATAATTTAGTATCTTATGTAAATCTTTCAAATAAATATAGTATATAGTAATATATAATTATAGTATATAATTTAGTATCCTATGTCATCTTTTAAATCAATAAATATAGTATATAGTAATATAGTAATTACTGATCCATTTAAGATTAATGTAAGATATATTTTGATTTTTATTTTCTATTTGAAAAGATAAATAAGGTAGTTTTATTTAGGTTAGTGGAAATAATGTTAAATTTAACATGGAGAGATTTCTTTGAAAATATTATCATAACACATGGATATTTCCACATTATCACCTCATTATATGTCGTTTGGTGTACTTCTACTTGCATTCATGTAATTTATAGTCTCTTCCTCCAATACCAACTCTCTGAAATGCATTCTATTTCTAGGGTCATTCAATTTCAGCCACCATTCCTCAAGGTGTTCCCACAATTGCTTAATGGGATCCTGCTTTGAACCCTGAAAGTTAAGTATGTTTAAAGTAGAATTTTCACATTAGTTGTACACCTTTGGAAAACATTGACAAGTCTCTTTGATTTCCCTTCTAGTTCTTCACCATACGTTATGAAGTGAGGAATTCATCTTTGAATATTCTTAGGTTTCTTGCCTTCCACGACCACCACATGATAAATCCTAGCTTATAGTTTACTTTCCAAATATTTTTTAAGAGTAGAGGTTTCCACCATGATTAACCTCAGGATGATAGTAATAATCTATTAGAGGAAGAGGATAGTCATTTTTGATTGACATAACCCTTTTTGGTGGTTGTAGGTGAATGACGTCATTGCCTTTTTGGATTATACATCTTAAAAGCACCATAGGTATCCATCTAGAATTGGATTTCAAACAACAAGATCTTCTAATCGAATTGGGACTGAAAATCTATAAGCACATGCATTTTTTTAAACAATAAAAAAATTAAATCTTTTTTAACATTTTTCTTATATTATATTTAGTTATCTCAATTGTTATAAACTAATTAAATTGTATTTTAAACATAATATAATATTTTTTTAATAATATATCATTTTATATTTTATAATTAATATAGTTGTATCTTATGTATTATTATAATAATTTTGTATTTTAAACGTAATATATATATATATATATATATTTAAGTGAAAAAGGGGTGTTACCTGCTATATTATATTAACAAAAATGCAGAGAGATACAACGGTACTCCTGCCACCAAATGTGCCACCATTTTACCGAAAACCAACACAATTTGGGGCAAGTATGTTGCCTCTAGGAAAAGAACCAAAATATCGTTTCACCATCTGTCCTGCCCGATGGAAACCAGGAAAGATGGAAATATATCGTCTTGACTCTGAACAACAATATTAAAAGCCAGACTAATAAAGACAAACTCAAATTCCCGGTGACCTATCGTCCTCATCCTCCTGCCACACTGCTCTAGCCTGAATGACAAATGGTTGGGTGCACGTTGGGCATTTTTGATTCACCGGGGCATTGAAGTAAGCATCCAAAAGCATATCCAAATGTTGTCCCATTAGGATGGATCTATGCTCATGGTCTTCCATTTGTCCTCGGAGTTCAAACACTAGTTCCAGGTGTGCCACGTGGAGGAATGGTGGATGGGCACTAGAGCGTGCATGGATTCCTTTTGTGTTTGCCTCGCCTGGGTTACCCTTCTCTTCTTCTACGTTGGCCTTGTCTTTGTCCATGGATGGGATGTTTGTGTGGTGAACCATTACTGCACAGGTCCTCTACGAGACCACAATCATGTAAGGCACTTCCTCAATATAACACGTTGGGAGATCCTCACAGAGCCTCCCCCTTGTTTTTTCTCTTGCTTGAGGCTCTTGGGCAGTTGGGTTGTCTTCTATGTATGGTATTTCATCTATGTAACAGGTTGGGAAATCCTCTTCTAGCTTTCCCCTTAAGCTACTTCCAGCTTGAGTTTCAGGCGTAGTTGGGGAATTTTCTTCATTCTTAATGTCTGTGGGCTACCAATTATCCAGTGCTGGTGGGGTGTGAGAAATATTCTCCATTGCAAACTCAATTCTAGGAGAATGGAGTGCGAGATGGGTGATGTGCACTCTTTGATGAACAATGGAGTTGGAAAGTGAGAGTGATCTTTCCATATGTTGTTTCCTTTGGCGATGAGCAGCGTGGGTGTTCCAAGTCGACCCGCGACGAGGCTTGCCTCGCTCCTGAGGCATTGTGGAAGAGGAGTGAGTGTAAAACTCACTAGGGCTCTGAAAAATCACCAGGGACAGGATGCAAAGAGAAATGCACCCGAACTTATAGCTGGCGGGGAGTTACAGAGCAAGGATGAGCCGACTACAACAAGATGTCTTTGCTTTCACATTCGTATGGGACGACTTCACCTAGCTTCAATTTAACTCTACCATATTTAATACTTGCAATGTCGACCCTTTCGCACGAGGGAGAAGTCACCCACCCGAAGGTCTAATGTAATGGCCTGCTCCCATCATTAATGCTGAACAGATGGGGAGAGGCCTGCCGCATTTAAACCTTGTCTAGGCGCTATGCCGAATGGCAATGTTGTGCAACGTGTCACCCCATCTGGGGCATTTTAAACTTAATATATTATTATAACTATATTTTAGATCTGATATTCTGTGTCCCTTGTCCCATAAACAAGGGGTTTCATACACCAATTTGGTATGTAGCTTGGCTTGATCTTAAAAATACATTATTGTTATTTCGATCTTAGTGGACTTTAATACATTCATAATCATCACCATCATATTTAATTATCTCACTTAATTTAAACGAATTAAATAATTAAATTATATTTTAAACATACTCTAATAGTTTAATTTTTAAAATAAAATATCATTTAATATTTTTTAAATATATCTTATAATTATTATAATAATTATATTCAAAATTTATCATTTTATATTTTTATGGTATAACATTTTATGGGAATGGAAATGGAGTGAGGTACAATATTTATATTTATAGGAACTTTGATAATACGTA
>SNQJ01S0249266.1:0-12945 GCA_010110895.2 Picea sitchensis | reverse complement strand
AATGGATTGATGTTCTTCCACCATAGCTTCTTTCCATTGTCCCTTTTGAACTGCTTCTTCAAATGTGGTAGGTTCTTCATCTAGAAGCTTCGTCATGTATGCTGCATAACTTGAGAATATTTTTGATCTTTTACTCTTCCCGGATGTTCCTTCTGGAACCTTGAGTCTTTCTGCATATTGTAATGTAGCTTCAAGCCAAGATGATCATTTCTTGGTCTTCGGTACGATATCTGAATCAATGTTTTCACATGGCTCCATAGGATGATCAGGTTGATCCTTTTTGTCATTTTTGTTTTCTGTGTTTTCTTCATTAGGTTCTTCAAGCTCTTCGTCTTCTATAATTTCTTCAATGGATTTCTTGAAGGCCATCCTTTCATTGAACATTACATATATGCTAACTTTGATCTTGTGTTGTTCTAGAATATATATTCTATAGACCTTGGATGAATCACTGTATCCCACGAATATCCCCTTCTTTCCTGAAGGTTCTAGTTTATTCCATTTGTCCTTGGGAATATGAGAGTAGATTGGACATCCAAATATTCTTAGGTTTTCCACATTAGGTTTCTTACCTGAGAAGGCTTCTTCTGGTGTCATGTCCTTCAATATACGATGAGGACTTCTATTCTGCACATATATTGCCATCATTGCTTCTTCTCCCCATAAGAACATGGATACATCTTGATCATTCAATAAGGCTTTTACAGTTTCTTCGATAGATCTGTTCTTTCTTTCTGCTATACCATTTTGTTGAGGATTATGAGGAATAGTCAGCTCCCTCCTAATCCCTGCTGATTTGCAGAATGCAACAAACTCCTTCGAGGTGTATTCCCCTCCATTATCTATTCTTAATGTCTTGATCTTCTTGTTCGTGGGGTTTTCTATTTCTGCTTTGAATTCTTGGAATTTGCTGAATACTTTATCTTTTGTCTTTAGTAGGTATAGCCAAGTCTTTCTTGAATAATCGTCTATGAAGATTACGTAGTAAAGAGATCCTCCTAGAGATCTGACTGGCATTGGACCACAAACATCTGAGTGTATTAGATCTAGGATCTCCTTAGATCTGTTGTTGCTGCTTGGGAATGGTTTCGTGATATTCTTCCCAAGGGCACATCCCTTGCAGATTCCTTCATGTGTAGATTTCAATTATGGTATTCCTTCAACCATTATTCTGAGAAAAGGCAATGCTTTATAATTGATATGAGCGTACCTTCTATGCCAAATCTCATTAGGGTTGACTTCGTCATGTACGAGAGCTTCTTCATTTTTTTCTAGTAGTCTATACATATTTCCTTCATGACTTCCAATAACCCTAGCATTATCTATGCTGGATTATTTACGCCATGATAACACTTTTCCATCCATGAAGGCTATTCTATTTCCTTTGTCTTCTAGACATGATATCGATACAAGATTCTTTTCTAAACCAGGTACATATAAAACATTGCTTAAGTGAACATGGTTACCTGATTCCAACTTGACAGAGGCTTGTCCAAATCCTTCGATGGGGTAAGTACTTTTGTCTCCAAGCTCCACTTTGTATGATGTCTTCTTCTCACTAAGATTTGAGAGTCTGGATTGATCTCCTGTCATGTGTCTAGAAGAACCACTATCGATTATCCACATGTCATCTTCAATCGTTCCAGTGAGTGCTGAGTAGTGTAAGAGACTAATCATTTTTCTCATTTCTTCGGTTGACTGGTAACTGGTCATGCCTTGATCCAAAACTTCAACTTCATCATTTCTGTCTTCTGAGGGAGCCAAAAGGTGCATTGAACTCGGGCACATTTGAATATCTTCTCCTTGAGTGAGATGCTCCATCACAAGGTCTCAGATCTGAGAATTAGGGTTTCTGCAACTGGTCCTACTAGTAACCCTAGCGACTGTGTCTTGGAAGATGCTCCTGCTAGTAACCCTAGCGACAGTTCCTAGCGAGCTCAATATCCTAGCGGCTATGCTTCCTTCCAGCGTTTAGGATGAATGAAGGAGGCGTGGGCCCATAACCTATTAGAATATAGAAGATTGTGCTCGTTTTACCATTGACGTTACCCTTGTCACCCAACCATAGGCCGAAGCCACTCTCCGAGAACCTTGACCTTGAAAGAGAAGAATACTGGTAGCAATCAATATCCAAGAGAGGCTAATGAACCAAGCAAGAAGAGAAAACAAAGCTGATCAGATAGTCCACCCAAAAACTGGCGCTGCACCTTCCCTAGAAACCTGCACACAGAACTGTCAACTGCAGTGCGCACAACTGGCTCTCTGCAATTCTAAGAATGTGTAATAATGAGAACTGGCCTCCTGTATTTATAGTATTTCTGGTAGATTTCCAGGGCCGACCTCTTCTTCTGGGTACTAATAAATTCATATTTAAATGTATTTCTGCAACTGACAACTTATCTAGGGTTTCCTTCACTTCTTTTCTTCCTTCTGAAATATTCTAATCTCTTCATAGGTCACAAAAGAGGTTCATACCTCCCGAAGCTACCGTAATATTAACAAGAGAGAGAAGAAGAAAGACAGTGTGAGGGGGGAGAGAGGAAGACAGAGAGGGGAGGTGGGGAGAGAGGAAGAAAGAGAGTGTAAGAGAGAGAGAGGGAGGGAGGGGGATATGGTGGGTGAAAGAGGGAGAATTATATGAAAGAGGTAAAGTGAGAAGGGGGGTAGAGAAAATGAGAGGTCAAGAGTGAGATGGATAGAGAGAGGGAGGAGGTAGAGAGAGAGCGAGGAGGGAGAGAAGGGGAGGATGGAGAGAGAAAACAAGAGTAGAATATGAGTCAAGAGTGAGATGGAAAGAGAGAAAGGGAGGTAGAACTAGGGGAAAAGAGAAGGAGGTGGTGAGGGAGAGAGGAAGACGGGCAGAGAGAGAGAGAGAGAGAGAGAGAGAGAGAGAGAGACTAACAACAAGGAGAGAGAGAAAGAGGTGGTATATGTAGGAGAGAAAGAGAGAAGAGATATTGGGTGGGAGGGAGGGGAGAGAGAGGGAGGATGGGCGTAGAGAGAGTGTTGGGTCTCCTTTTTGATGCCTCCAATTACCTTATCTTTTCCTCTATCTTCACCAACTTTACCTCAGACATATGCATCATTTTCCTATTTTCTTGTGTATATATGAGGTAACCTATGTTTAAATCGTTATTTATGAGATTTCTTAATAAGTGGAATTGAATAATTGATGTTAACATCTCTCTAATTACCTTGATTCATCCATGCAGACCTTATGACACAACTCCTACTCATCTGGTACCTGTTTCAGTGTTCATCCAATATTCAATTTGTTTGGTACCCATTTATGCTCTTGTCCAGTACCAATGATGTGCTCATCTGGTACCAATGATGTGAGACAGGAAGATCGATGATAGTCAGATTTAAAGAGCATGGTCCCGACCTAAAATTGAGTAGAGTCCAAAAGTCAGCCCTCGTTGAACATTCTTGTACAACTAGCCACCATGTGTGTTTAGAGGATGCTAGAGTTGTGGCCAAACTGGATAACTATGGGAAGCGTAAAGTAATGGAGGCTTTGGAAATCACGTTAAACCCCAATAATTTAAAAAGAGATGACGAATGGAATTTAAGCGAGTGTTGGAGACCATTTCTTGTTGACTTAAGACACGTTACTTGTTGACTTAAGATACGTTATCTAACCGTTTCTTAGGGTTTTATTTTTACCAAGATGACCTCTCTCAACACGGGTTTCAAGGATTTGGACATCTATTTAATTGTGTTGTATTTTCTTATTCAATGAGCCTCTTTTCTTTCTCGAGTGCTCCTCCTGATGATGATCCCTGGAGGGATCAAAACACGTTGACTCTCATGTTTTAACGCATAGTTCCTTTATATATTTTTTATTTTTCTCCTGCGTCTTCACAATGTTTAACCATATTCTTTCCCTCCACAGAAGGGATGCATTGGACGGGTTCAGACTCCTTGAGCAATTTAAGATAAAAATGGCACATCGTTTAGAAGATATCAATTTTTTGAAGCAATGCAGAGACAAGGATATCATTCTGAAGTTTGTTGCGATCAACCACCGTTTGAACGTTGGAAGATACAACCAAATTTTTCGCGCAATGAGTTTCTCTCTTGTCAGGGCATAAATTGAATCCAAGAGGAAGGATGTTGAGGCATTGTCCAACAAATCTTGTACGTTGCACATCAATATTGCAAATATTATTTGCACAGACCTATGGGACGCAACCCACGCCAAGCTTTCCATATATTTCGATGAGGTTTTGAGCACGAAGTTATCAAAACAACAATTAAAATTTGTGCATCTCAAGAAACAACAGCTGGGTGACTTAGTCAACGGTAACACAAACACGTCCTCCAATGTAATTAACCTCTCTAATGAACAACTAGATCCTCCAAGCCAACGGGTATTAGACTACGACCTCAACTTCACGGTGGCTCCTAACAAGATTCCCGTGAAAGAACTGATATGTGATATTGAGGTTGTCATCATGCCTCTTCCCTTGGATACATCCGAAACGATAAGACAGGAATGTGCAGTAGCAATAAGGCGTGCTAAAATCCCCAGTAGAAACATCAGTAAGGAGGAAGCTATAGCATTAAGAGGACTTAGACGGAACAAGAACATTACAATCCTCAAGGCAGATAAAGGTAATGCCACCATTGTATTAAATACTTCAGATTATGTTGATAAAATGATGGATCATCTGACCAACAGAGTGAGCTATAAGAAACTAGAAAAATACCCTAGCAATAAGGTTATTAAGGAGGTCTCTCGGGTCATCAATGAATCCTCTCTCGACAAAGGTTTAAAAAATAATCTCACCCCCAGAAACTGCTTGGTGCCACGGATTTATGGATTACCTAAAATCCATAAGGACAACATCCCCCTTCGACCGATTGTTAACACCATTGGATCTCTGACATATCTCCTGGAAAAATTCTTGGCCAATAAGTTGAAACCCTTGGTCGGATTAACAATCTCATTTGTCAAGGATTCAACGCATTGGGTTTGTGACATCAAGCAGTGGCAAGTAGTAGAGAATGATTTGCTGGTGAGTTTTGATGTGGTGTCACTTTATACCAAGATCCCAGTAGAATATGCCATCAAGGTCATTGAGGAACTAATGAACGAGGAGACATTAGCACTGGTAAGAGTTTGCCTAGGGTCCACTTTCTTTACTTTCTGGGGCAATTTTTATGAGAAAACAGAAAGTGTGGCTATGGGAACCCCAATGTCGCTAGTGGTCACAAACCTGTATATGGAACACTTTGAAGGGAAGGCTCTTGACTCTTTCCATTTAAAACCCAAAGGTTGCAGAAGATACATTGATGACACAAATTTCCTTTGGCCTCATGGGAGGAATAGTTTGGACGAGTTTTTCGATCATTTAAACAGTCAGCATGAGAACATAAAATTCACAATGGAGATTGAAAAGGATAATAGCATTTCATTTATGGATGTTTGCATCACCAAGAAAAGAAATGGTTCCTTTGGGAATGAGGTCTACAGAAAACCCATGCACACTGATAGATATTTGCATGTTGATTCACATCATTTTCCTTCCCAAAATCTTGGAGTACTTAACACCTTAGTGACTCGAGCTTTACGCATTTCTGATGAAGAGCATGTTGATTTGGAACTAAATCATCTAGTAGATGCATTTAAAAGGAATGGGTACTCAGTAAACCAAGTTGAGAAAGCCATGATAAAGGCAAAAGGATCCTATGCGGGACAATAGAGTACACGTCAAGAAATGAAGAGGTTTTCCCTCCCTTACATCAAAGGTCTATATGAGAAGATAGCTAGGATATTAAGGAAAGGTGAAATTCATGTGGCTTTCTCCCCCATCAACACCATAAGGACTATGTTAGACTCAACAAAGGATCAGATTGACCCTAACCTATATAAAGGCATTTATGATATTCCTTGCTCCTGTGGAAAAGTCTACATTGGTGAGATAGGAAGATTGATGAAAGTCAAATTTAAATATAATGGTGCTGACCTAAAATTGAATAGAGTCCAAAAGTCATCCCTCACTGAACATTCTTGTACAACTAGCCACCATGTGTGTTTAGAGGATGCTAGAGTTGTGGACAAACTGGATAACTATTGGAAGCATAAAGTAATGGAGGCTTTGGAAATCATGTTAAACCCCAACAATTTAAATAGAGATGACAGATGGAAGTTAAGTGAGTTTTGGAGAATAGTGCATGTTGAATTAAGACACGTTACTTGTCAACTTAAGATACGTTACCTGACCATTTCTTAGGGTTTTATTTTTACCAATATGACCTCTCTCAACAGGGGTTTCAAGGATTTGTGTTGAACAACTGAGAAGGGGGGGTGAATCAGTTGTTACCATGCTTAAACAATTATGCCCATTTTAAACTCTTTACCAAACACTCAATGATGATCACAATAATTCAAGGAAGTAAGCAATAGAGTATTCAACATCAATCACACACATGAAATACACAGAGACAGATATTCCTGAGGAAACCCATAAAGGGAGAAAACCTCTTCTTCTTGATATGATAAGTAGTCTTTATTTTCTGTACATTATCATTCTTATGATCTACAACTCCTTTTGACGCTACCACCTCTATTTTACAAGTAACAACTTGCTGAGAACATGAACTCTTTGGTTTCTCTAGCACCCACTAGAAGGAAGCACCAACTCCTTGAGTGTTCCAGCACCAACTGGATGGAAGCATCAACTTCCAGTCACACAGGCACCAACCTGTATAACATAGAACAATAGTTATCCCTTGCACTACCCTACCACCCTGGTTTTTCTGGCTACAACCAGATGGAAGCTACAACTCCCTGTGTTCAAGCACCCACTTGAAACTTCTAAGGACAATAGTCCTCCCTACCACCCTGAAATATAAATCTTTGCTTTTTGAAATTTATCACAGTGATATAGTATTTATCTATGGCTTACCAGTCTCATCATTGTTCTACTACATTGCTCTTCTCTACTTGCATCAATGTCTTACTGCTGCTCGCATCCTCTTCCGCACACCTATTCAACTTCTCTTCTTCCTTTTATGCTCTGTGTTACCTCTTCATCCTTTTCGTTGTGTCTCTGATCTTTCCTTCAGATCATGCACTACCTCCCTTCCTACACACATGCATCACCCTAAAAAAAACTCTCTTTATTATTTCTTCTGCATGTCTTTCACACGCCAAGTCCTCTACATGATCATCATTCGAACTCTTCATCTTCTCTGGTAGTTATACCAAATCTGTTCATCATCAATGGGTGTTATCCTGAGATTCCTTGGCTTCTCTGGGAATCGAAACTCTTCGTCTTCTCTGTTAGTTACATTCAATCATCTTTGGCTTCTTTGGCTTCTAATCCCCTTCCTTCATGCGACCAACGACGATGACCAAACGCCTATTCAGAAGGTGGTTCCCGATCTTGGTCTAGTGAGCGCTAGATCTGTTTCTCGATATGACCTTGGGCGATGATCTCATGTGACCACATGATTGCGAGCGTGTCCAAAGGTGGTTTGAATCAAACTTCTTTTCGCCCCACAATTTACCTCGAGCTTCCATGTACCCTTTCTTCAAAACTGTGGTTTCAATTGTGGCCCGCTCATGAAAAATTAAGATTCGCGCACCTTCGCTCCCCATAATGCGATGGGACTATCGATCTCACGATCTTGATGGTGCTCCTGAATTGACGGTTCAGATCTTTCCTCTCAATTAGAAACTAGATCAATGGTCCTATGTCCCCTTTCTAGATCAACAGTTGAGATCTCCTTCGGGTCTCTGAACTTCAGAGATTTCAAATCTCAACCCATTCTCTCCTCCGTACGTCAATCTTCCGGAGCTGGAAATCTACTGACGTGTGTCCCTTTCAGATCAACGGCTGTGATCCTTTCATGTCTCCGGACTTCGGAATTCTCAAGTCTCAATTTTCATTGTAGTATGATCAATGGATGAGAATTATCCTGAAGTGATATTTCAGATTGGACGACTCATATCCTTGCTGACCTGGTCTCCCATATTCCCTTTGCTGACGTGGTCTGCCACATGTTCTTGTCGACGTGGTCTGCCACATGTCCTTGCTGACAAGGTCTGCTAACGTAGATCTCCCACACGTCCTTGCTGACCTAGATCTCCCACACATCCTTGCTAACGTGGCCTGCCACATGTCCTCTTGGATCAGATGGTTGAGGCTTACTTCGGGACTTTACCCAGAGTCGATAGGATTACGCCAAGTCTTTTCTGGATCATACGACCCAGATTTACTTCGGATGATATGACGCTTGAGATATTCTTCAGATGATCTGACGATTGAGATTTACTTCGGATGATTTGACGATCGAGATCTACTTCGGATCTCCGGATCTCCAGGCTTTGGGAATTTCAAATCTCAACCTAATGCTCTAGATTAGACGGCCCAGATTCACTTTGGATAATCCAACGCTTGAGATCTTCTTCAGATGGTCCTACGAATGAGATCTACTTCAGATGATCTGACGATTGAGATCTACTTCGGATCTCCGAATCTCCGGACTTCAGAGATTTCAAATCTCAAACTGAAACTTGAAGTGTTCTAGAGCATAACCTCCTCACATCTTTAGACCTGAAATGAATGATGTTTGTTTGATCAAGATCTTAGATCAATGGCTTGATCTATCTGTGGTGCATCTTTGCCTTGGGTTAAATCCAATGGCTCTCCATCTTTCCTTATCCTATCCTTCCACTTAATTTGATCCGACAACTGACGAAGATTCAAGTATTCAAATTCTCAAACCTTGTGCCTTGTTTAACTTACCCTTCAATTAATTCGATCCAACGACTGATGGATATTCAGGTGATCATGATCTCAGATCTCAGCCCCTTCTTATCCTGTCCTTCCACTAATTCAACCCAATGGATGATAGATATTCGGGTAATCGAGATATTAGATCTTAGCCCTTTCTTATCCTGTCCTTCCTCTAATTCAATCTGATGGTTGACGTGTAGCGGGAAGGTGGTATGTATGAGTGGTTTGGTGGTTTACTCAGAGGGGGTGTTAGGTGGTAAGTGGAAATGAGTGAGGGGGGTCCGAGTTGATAGGAAGGTGACATGTATGAGGGTCCCACATGGAAAATACCACCAACTTGGATCCTCCCCCATGGTTAAAGGCAGAAAGGTCGAGGGGGTCCAATATGATATGTCGACCGTAGATCTGAGTGAATGATTATCGGCTACTGAGATTAGCACGCCCGTCTTCTAACTTATCATGTCCTTCCACTCTAGAATGATATGACAATTGATGGGTATTTAGATAATCGAATCCTCAATCATTTGGCCCTGATCGCGTTTCAGTACTGTGCTTTCCCTTCTGAGCTTTGATCTCTGCATACTGTTCGCTTCTCCTCCTGAGCTTATTCTTTTCTTTTTTTCCATCGACGTTGTTTTTCTTGCCATCAATGACAAGCACACTCTTCTTGTAAACATGCCAACAATCTCCCCCTTTGGCATTGATGGCAACCTTGAGAGGTTGTGCTATTTTTCTTGGACCTCCAACTGTAGCATTCAGACCACATCTTTTCTCCTCCTTTGACATCAATGTCAAAGAAAAAAGAGAGTGACTATGTGCTCCCCCTAATCAGATATACTAGAGAACTCTCCCCCTTATCAGATAGACTATTTAACTTGATAACAGGGTCACGCCCAACTTCTGGCATAGATACTCAAACTAAGTTTTTGCAAGCAATTTAGTGAAGATATCAACAATCTGATCTTTGGATGGAATATAATGCAAAGAAACAACAGTGTTGGTTACATGTTCCTTCAAGAAGTGATACTTGATGGGTATATTCTTGGTCTTGGAGTGAAATACAAGATTCTTTGACACACTAATGGCACTAGTATTATCACAATGAATTGGAATTGGTGCATTATACTTTACCTCCAAGTTTGCAAGTGTCTGAATCATCCATAATGCCTGGGTACAACAAGTGGAAGCTGCAATGTATTCAGCTTATATAGTTGATAAGGAAATGGAACCTTGCTTCTTTCTCAACCATGCTACAAGAGAATCGCCTAAGAAGACTACACCTCCACTTGTTCTTTTCCTTTCATCTACACAGTTATCCCAATCAACATCTGAATAGACTGATAGTTGAAAATTCTGATTCCCAGGATACCATAGGCCATAGTTCATTGTTCATTTCAAGTATCTGAATATTCTTCTGATAGCTAACAAATGACTTTGTTTAGGTGCAAGTTGATACCTTCCTACCATTCCAAAAACATGCATTATGTATGGACAGGATGATGTGATGCACAATAGGTTTCCTATCATAGAACTATAGGAAGTCTGATCAACATCAAGTGAGTCATCATCCTTGCTTAACTTGCATCCAGTGACCATAGGTGTGCTCATAGGTGTAGAATCTTCCATTTGAAACCTTTTCAACATTTCTCTTAGATATTTCACCTGAGAAAGAAATATTCCTTCAGACCTCTAAGTAATTTGTAGACCAAGAAAAAATGACAGTTCCCCTATTATAGACATTTCAAATTCAGACTGCATGGTAGAAGCAAACCATTGTACCAATTAAGCATTATTCCTTCTGAAGATGATGTCATCTACATAGACCAACAAAATGAGAAAATCATTACCCTCTATTTTGATATATAGATTTTTGTCAATTGTTCCTCTCTTGAACCCTTTTTCTTGAAGATACTTATCCAGTCTGTAATACTAGGCACGAGGATGTTATTTCAACCCATATAAGGCTTTCTTCAGCTTGCAAACAAAGTCAGGGTTATTTGACAGTTGGAAACCCTCTGGTTGTTCCATATAGACTTCTTCTTTTAGATTTCCATTTAGAAAAGATGACTTGACATCCATTTGATAGACTTTAAACTTCTTATGACAAGCATAGGCAAGAAACATTCTAATAGCTTCTAATCTTGCTACGGGCGCAAATGTTTCATCAAAATCTACTCCTTCTATTTGAGCATACCCTTTGTAGACCAATTTGGCTTTATTCCTAACAATTTGTCCTTGTTCATTCATTTTATTCTTAAACACCCATTTGGAGCCAATTAGTCGGTCTAAGAAGAAGCTCCCAATTATTGTTCTTCTCAATCTGATCCAGTTCCGCATTCATTAATTTTAACCAAATTACATCTTCACTGACTTCATTGAAGCTCTTGGGTTCCACCATGGATATCAAGGCTATATGTGATTGCTCGGTGTCTTTGATTATCCTTCTCCTGGTTTGTACACCTTTGTCTTTCTCACCAATTATTTGACTTGCAGGATGATTCTTTTGAGTAATTTTGGAGGAAGGATTTGATGTTGTCTATTGATTTGAGTCTGCCTGAGTGTTTGTATCTTCATCTGACTTAGAGTCTTCTTTTTCTGATTCTTGGACCTTTTCATCTTCAACTTCAACTATATCTTTTGTGGTTGATTCAATATTGCTCACCTCTCTTACTGGGACTCCTTCATCAACTTTTATGTCGATACAATCAACCAATTTATGCAGCCTCTTATTATAGCATCTGTATCATTTATTGTTTGTAGCATACCCTAAGAAGATGCCTTCATCAACCCTGTCATCATACTTGCCAAGGTTTTCATTATTATTCTTTATGTAGCACTTACTCCCAAAGACTTTGAAGTGTTTGATTGAAGCAGGTCTTCCATACCACAGTTCATAAGGTGTCTTGTCATTATGTGGTCTGAGGTGAGCTTTGTTAAGAATATGGATTGTTGTGTATATTGATTCTACCCAGTAGGTTTGACCAATGTTCTTCTCATTCATCATTGACCTGGCCATTTGCTGAATAGTTCTGTTTTGCCTCTCAACTACTCCATTTTGCTATGGAGTTCCTGGGATTGTGTATTATCTTTTGATCCCATGTTTATCACATAATTCTTTGAAATCACTTGACATAAATTCTCCTCCTGTGTCTGATCTTACAACCTTTAATCTATTGCCTTTTTTATTCTCAGTTAAAGACTTAAATATTTTAAATTTCTCAAATGCTTCATCTTTTTCTTTGAGAAAAGAAACCCAAGTGAGTCTGGAGTAATCATCAATGATTAGCATGAAGTAGTTTTCCTTCCCTGTGCCTTCCTGTCTTGACGGTCCACATAAATCCATATGAACTAATTGGAGTAGTTTCTCTGTTGAAGTAGAGCTATTGGATTTAAACTGTGTCCTGGTTAGCTTTCCTACTTGGTAGGGTTTACACACAGAATCTTATGGCTTTGATATTCTTGGAAGAGCTTTTACCGCCTCAAGATTTTTGAGCTTGATTAAGTGGTCAAAGTTTAGATGTCCAAGTCTCCTATGCCATAACCAACGTTCATCATGTTTGCTTAGATGGCACTCTTCTCTATATTCTTTCAGTACATATACATTATTATCTGTCCTTATGCCTTTAGCCACCACTTATACTGAGGTTACAGACTTTATCTTACAATCTTTGGAAGTGAACACCACTTCACATCCTCTATCACATATTTGACTTACACTAAGAAAATTATGTTTCATCCCATCTACAAGAAGAACATCCTGGGATTTTCCTTTACCATTACTCAAACTCACCATCCCTTTACCCTTGATTTTACCTGGTTCATCATTTCCAAAGGTAACATTTCCTATTTTTTCTTTTACTTATAGACAAAAACTTATCCTTGTCTCTAGTCACGTGCTTGGAACATCCACTGTCTATATACCAGAGGTCTTTTTTGTTTTTGAGCTGAAAGTACTAGACCACATTTTTCACTATCTTTCTTTTTCCATGTGCTGACATTTCTAGCTAAGGGTTTTATCCTTGGATTTGCTTTGTAATTCTTCAGATGGCAGTTTGCAGCTTTGTGGATGAAGTTATGACAGTTATAGCATTCGATCTCATTGTTCAATAGGTCCAAGTGATTGGTGCAACTTTGTCTACTCATTGGTTGTTTAGTTCTATGTTGCAAAGATTGTTTATTTCTTGATCTCCTCAGT
>SNQJ01S0249265.1:0-12946 GCA_010110895.2 Picea sitchensis | reverse complement strand
GATTTTGACGGCTTAGATGCCCCTGAGTCGCGGTTTCTCAAGCCACAGGTTAATCGCAGGTCCTGCACAAATTAACAAACAAAAAAAAAACTTATCATTAAATTTTATTTTTTAAAATAAATAATAATAATAATAATAATTTATTTATAATAACAACAAATTTTTATACTTATTATTAAAAATATTAATATTATATTAAATTTGTATATTTTTTATTTGCTTGTGAAAATTTGTTCTTATCTTAGCAATGCTTATTTTTTTCTTTACACTTGGCAAAACTTTGATCTTCTAGATTAGGGTTGATTACATCTTTATAATACCTTAATTTTCTTTTTTCTTCTAATTCTTTATCACACCACATTTTTCCTTAAATTTTGATTTGACTTTTTTTTCTAATATTATCTTTATTATGCAAAATGGTTTCTTCCATGATTCTCCAATAATTTATACATATTACTAAAAACATCAATAATACATTAATAAAGTCAATTTACTTTGATGTCCACAATAATATGTATTTAAGTCAATTTTCTTTCATCTCTTAATAGTTGACAATAATATATATTTACTATATTATGACTATAAAATAAATATTAACATAATCTAAATTAAATATAATTAAATTGTTGATAATAATATATAATTATATTATTATGACTGAAAAAAATTAACAAAATATTTATTTAGAAGTAATAATATTAACAAACTCGAGGTCCAACTACGGAACGAATGGGCTCTGGAAAACCCTAGCTCCAAGCTCCGCGCTACTCGTTGCATAATCGCACCATCTCACTCTGCGACAAACCTCCTGCAAAAATCAGGCATTGACAGTGCTTTGATCTGATCCGTCAGAATGAACACGGAAGAGGGGGGGGGAACCCCCCTCATACAACAACATTACGGCCAACGATCGATCGAGCACAAGAGCAAAGCGACCATATTTCGAGCCGACACAGCAGATGCATGAACAGATCCTAGCCAGAGAACAAGGATTCAGTAAGGAAATGGAGATGGAAGCCAGCACGTCTCATCCAAAAGCACCTCGGGGGTGGGAGCCAGGCAAATGCATACCACAAATGGAAAAACCTTCACGATACCTAATAAGCTCAACACGAGTAGGTGAACATACCCAGTTCATGTGGGAGCATGCCCTCATTGGCAAATTTCTGGGACTGTGGTCGTCTGAATGAGACCTGAACAAATGGATCAAGAATTGGTGGAACCCCAAGGGTGATTATGAGGTCCAACTCAGCTCCAAAGGCTTCTTCACAATCATCCTGTATAACCCAAAAGACCGAGACCGAATCTTTGAGAATGACCCATACTTTTACAACTCAGCAGGGCTATTCCTAAGATTCTGGACAGAACGCTTCAACCCAGACAAGGAGGACTTTACAATGGCACCAGTCTGGATCCGCCTCTATTCCCTGCCGCAGGAGTTCTGGCTGGAGGAGATTTTCATGGGAATAGGAAACATAGTGGGTAACTATGTCAAAACCTCAGAAGCCACAAAGCAGTGGAAATACACCTCATATGCCCGAATATGTGTCTATGAATATATCCATGGCTCTATCAGGGGCGGTAACTCTCGAATATCAGGATGAATACTGGAAACAAACACTCGACTACGAACATATCCCTTTCTGCTACAGAAAATGTCACGAGCATGGTCACATGTTCAGAGACTTCCCTCTGAATAGGAAAGTCACCAAAGCCAGCAACATCACACAGAAAGATGGCTTCACCACTATCACGGCCAGAAATAAAAACCCTACCAAGAAGCAGATACCAGACCCTAAGCCCAAAATCTCAACCAAAAACTCATACGAGATTCTGAACCAGCTACCGAAAGATGAAGAAATCCAAGATCCACACAAAGAGTTTCAAAACAAAGGACAGAACCAAGGCCCTTCCCCCTTGGGCACAAACTAGGAAACATACCCAGAAGAGAAAGGAGACGGAGACGACGACATCTTAATGCAGGTGGACGATCGAGATCTAGTAGGCAATGACCTAGAAAAACTTGAGGAAGCCCTCAACCAAAAGAATCTACAAGGCCTCCTTGAAGAGCAACTTCAAAATGTACACAAGGTTTTTCTTGAATCAACTGCAGGATCCACGACAAACTTGGGCATAGCAATAGACCCAGGCCTAGGCTCAAGCTCAAAAAAGATACCATGAGAGAACAAAAGAAGGGGACGCAAAACAATGCATCAACTGATCAAGGAGGCGGGCAATCTTATGATCAACTCCGGCCAGATCCATAAGCTCTCGGAGGGATACCTCCACCCAACACCACCCTCATTATGATGAAGATCATTACCTGGAACATTAGGGGACTCAACGGAAGATCCAAACAAAGGATCCTTCGAGACTACATAAAGATAGAAAACCCAGATATCCTAATGATACATGAAACAAAATGTGCAGGGGCAGAAGACGAACTCATCTTCCAACGCATCTGGAGGGGATGTGACTTTGTTCAAACAGACTCCTCAGGGGCCTCAGGGGGGCTAGCTATATTATGGAACCCGAACACCACTACTCTCAGCAGATTCTTCTCCACAATAGGCACCATAACAGCCTACTTTGAGTTCATAGGTTCAAATCAGGAGGGAACCGTCACCAACGTCTATGGACCCCAAAGTCAGCAAGAAAAACACAAATTCATGGAGAGACTAGATCTTATCAAATCTTTACCGACCACACCTAACTGGATCATGGGAGGCGACTTCAACATGATCCTGTCACTGGAGGAAAAAACATGTGGGAGCAAAAGGATGGAATAAGACAGTGGTAAGTTCAAAACCCTCATCGATCATCTAAAGTTAGTAGATATAGAAAATAGCAATGGTACTTTTACCTGGTCCAACCGCAGATCAGGAAACTAGCATGTTGCCTCTCGTCTGGACCGCTTCCTTGTAGCTGAAGAACTCATTGAAAAGGACATTTATATGAAAAGTCTCATTCTCCCTAAAGCTGGCTCGAACCACTGGCCAATAGCCTTACACCTAGGAATAGAGGCAATACCCAAATACAAACCCTTTCGGCTTGAAAAATTCTGGCTCACACACCTAGATTTCCATCAGCTTGCAAAAACATGGTGGGCTTAGGCGGAAATAGATCATGGTACAAGCATGTACAAATTCTAGCAACGACTCAAAAACTTCAAGCAATTGCTAAAGCACTGGAATAAGAACACCTTTGGAAACATATTCCAAAGCATGCAGGAAATAGAGAACAAATTAATGGAGATACAAAAAAATTTCATCTCAGGGAATCGAACTGCTGAACTAATGAAAGAGGAAGAGAAACTACAAGAGCAACTAGAAGAGAGGAAAAAGAAAGAGGAAATCCTATGGAGACAAAATTCCAGAGTACAATGGCTCAAAGAGGTGGAAAAGAACACAAAATTCTTCCACAGGACCATGGTACACCGCCGAAAAATCAACAGAATCACTCATCTGAAGGATGAATAGGGTAACCCGATCAGAGAACATACTCAAATAGAGGCAGAGCTCAATAGATACTACCACGACCTCCTAACAGAAACCAAGGCAGATAGGGAAGCAACCATCAATAGAGTAACCAGTCACATACCCTCAATGGTCACACCTGAACAGAACGCAGCCTTAATGAGGCATATCACGCAAGAGGAAGTGGACCAAGCAACAAAAGATATGCCCCCAGGAAAATCCCCAGGACTGGACGAATTCACCACTGACTTCTTCCATCACTGCTGGGACATAGTAAGGAAAGAGGTTTGGGAGGTAGTGGAGGAATCAAGGGCTTCAGGTCAATTCCTCCCGGCCCTCAACACCACCTTTCTCACCCTAATTCCAAAAGAAGAATGGGTGACAAACCCCAAGCAGTTCAAGCCCATCTCTCTTTGCAATGTAATTTATAAAATCATCACAAAGGTGGTTGCGAACCGCCTCAAGCCAATTCTGCCCTTCGTCATATCTAAAGAACAGGCAGGATATGTAGAGGGAAGACAAATCATGGACAACGTTATTCTAGCTCATGAGGTCATCCATTCTCTCAAGTCGACAAAAACTCCAGGTATGCTAATAAAACTTGATCTTTCAAAAGTATTCAATAGAGCTAGTTGGCAATACCTCCGAGCCATTTTAAATTCTTTTGTCTTTGATCAACATTGGGTGAACTGGATCTTAAACCTCACCTCCTTAGCCTTCTTTTCCATCCTCGTCAATGGAGTCCCTTATTGACCCTTCTCACCATATAGAGGCATCAAACAAGGGGACCCCTTATCACCCTTTATGTTCATGCTCATGGCGGAAGGCCTAGGACGTTCCATCAAGACAGCGGTCCAAGAAGGATCTCTCAAAGGCTTTCCTTTACACAACATCCAACCAGCACCCTCACACAGCCAATTTTTCGATGACACCCTACTCATTAAATCCCCAATGGCAAGAGAGGCGAATAATCTTAACTCCATCCTTTCGGATTTCATAGAAGCGTCAGGCATGATGCTCAATCTAGACAAATCCAAACTCTTCTTCTTTAATACTCTGATTGTAGTCCAACTTCATATCTCCAAACTCCTGGGAATACCCAAGAGCTCCCTTCCGTCCAACTACCTAGGCATTCCTTTAACGGGAGCAACAGCAAAATCCATATCCTAGGACAACCTCCTCCTTTCCATCTCCAATAGGCTGAATAACTGGACCTTTCGAACGCTAAACATTGCAGCCAGATTGGTCCTGCTCAAGTCGGTCCTTCAGACCCTTCCCACCTACCTTTTCACTACTCTAGCCTCTCCCAAGCAAATCATCAGAGCTATAAGGAACCTCCAGTGAAACTTTCTCTGGCAAGGCCTTCAACCTAACAAGAAGTGGGCGCTAGTAGGATGGGACAAGATCTGCACACCAAAAAGTATGGGAGGTCTAGGACACCAAGACTAGGGTAAGCTCAATCAAGTAATGGGAGCCAAAATGTGGTGGAGATGGATAAAAGCACAAAATACACTATGGGCGCAAATCTGGAGGCAGAAATACGCTCCCTCCATGTAGGTCGACCAATTCATTAGACACAATACTAGAATACAGGGATCTAACATTTGGAACACAGCATGGAAAAACAAAGACCTGATTCAAGATCACGCCTTCTGGGAAGTGCGAAATGGCGAAAGTGCCATGTTCTGGCAAAACTCGTGGTAGAAAATCAAACCTCTAAATGACCTGGAAGATCTTATGCCCCTTAAACACGCTCTAAACCAAGCCACTTCCCAAAGAGTGAAGGATCTCTGGAAATTCGAAGAACAAAGACTGTAGTGGCGACACTGGAAGACCTCCAACCAGGAATTAGGGGTCTCAGAGAACCTTGACCTACAAGCTTGGAAACACTATGCAAGCCACCGAAAAATTCCCCACAGAGAAGGCCTGGATATACTCAGATGGGGGCACTCCACTACTGGTAACTTCTCAGTCAAAGAAGCCTACTACCTATAAGGAAATTGCCAAAACCAAGAAAAGGAAAACATATGGAACAAGGTTTGGAACCCGGTACTCTGGCCTAAGGTTTCCACCTTCCTCTGGTTGATTGCACACAACAGAGTCCTCACCTGGGACAACCTCAGAAAAAGAAGCTTTATTGGGCCCTCAATATGCGCCTTATGACAACAACAAGAGGAAACCAAAGAGCATATTTTCAATAGCTGTCACTACAGCCAGTCGGTCTGGGACCAAGGAGCCCAACTGATGCGCCAATCCAATCAAAACAGAAGCAGCATTAGAGACACGATTGAAAATTGGGACTCGACCACCTTCAACAATACTTTACTAAGTCACATATGGCAACTCTTCCCTGGTTTTATTCTCTGGCAGATATGGAAGGAACGAAACAAAAGAATCTTCCACTCCAAAGACTCCACACCAGACTTAACATGGGCAAAAATCATCGCACTTATCAAGGAAACAATCAGAAGCAAACATTGGAATTTAGAGGACCTAAACTGCAGCCCAGAAGAACAATGCATTCTCCAAAGTTGGCAGCCCAGTTTGATCAATAAACTGACAATCAAAACACCTAAGCGTCAAAAAAGAATCCCAACCACCTGGACCCCTCCTCCTGCAGAATTCATAAAAATTAACTTTGATGGGGCTTCAAAAAGGAAACCCAGGGCCAGCTGGCTTTGGAGCAGCACTAAGAAACTCCAGAGGATAAATCTTCATCCTAGTAATGGGGTATTTGGGGGAGACAACAAATAATGCAGCGGAGCTAATGGGCCTACTACAAGGTCTCCAAGTAGCAATTTATCGACATAGCCACCAACTCATCATGGAAGAGGATTCACAATTCGTCATCCAACTAATCACCAAAATACTCCACGGGGAGGATCCGCAAAAAATCTCAATCAGTTGGAGACTCTCAGGGTTGCTTGAGGAATTTAAGAATCTCCTCAGAGCCAACCTCAACATCATACCTTCTCATGTGAAAAGAGAGGCCAAAAGGGTAGCGGATTGTCTGGCAAATGAAAGAGTAACAAAGGAGTCTGAACATATTTACTGGGCAACACATAGCTCTGAAGTATCAGATATCTCAGGGTGGTGTCAAGTTCTAGCAAATAAGGATCTCCAACCCCCAGATGGGGTGCCACGCAGAGGGGCCAGGACACGCGGAACAATGTCGGGAGGGGCCATAAATGGTGGCCGCTGACTCCCATCTCCTCGCCATAAATGAATGGGAGTGCACCCAGGCAGAGGACGTCAAACGATGAGGCTCCTCGCTCGAGCGAGCAGTACAGTAGAACAGTGCATTAAGACCTCAACCTTAATGGCCATAGCTATCACCTTCAACCTTATTCATCGCCTTGGAGGATTCGTAATGCATTTGAGGTTTGCAGAGCCAAAGGCTGAACCTTCGAAGAGCAAGGATAGAGCTTGGCTTCTGAGCATGCCACAAGCTAGGGGACGGCCTCGCAGAGGCGCGACATGGTACACAGCTGATTCACGGCGGAAGCGGCAGAAGAACTTTGAAAAAGCTTTGGCTCTCGCCAGCAAAAGGAAAACAAGGAAGTCCAGGAGATTGGGAACGCCTCCCATGGCGTATGTTGAGGAGATTGCGTTGGGTGAATCCATCCAGAGCTACAACGAGAACCTCCTATTCACAGTCCTGAATAATTGGAATCCCCCCGCTTGTTTCGAGAAGGATGCAGTAACCCCTTCTCCACGCACAGTGCACAGTCCCAGGGATGCTCCAATTGAGGATTTCACAGCATGTGTCGTGGAGGAAGAATTTCTGAAAGGAATGGAAAAAAACACAGAGGAATTCACTACCGACAAACCTCCGGAGGTGGTCAAGCGACGAAATAGGCAGATAGAGTCCCCAGGTGGCAATGCAAAGGAACGAAAGGATGTGGCTGACCAACCACCATTCCTTCATTCGAAGCACCTTGAATTAATATTTGACATTCGTAGCATGGTGGACGACCAGATATTCAAGGCCATCCGCATAAATCATTGCCTCGATATGATCTACGCGGCCTACTCCAGTGCATCCCCAAGACGCCAATGCCCTACATGTGCACAGGTCTACACAATTCCAGTCAAGCGAGGAAAGAATGGAGACGAGGATAAGGACACTGGATAATAGGTTTTTTACATGCTCACAGTTAGAAACTCTTTTCTTTTGATGCATACCAGCGATATAGCACAGTTAGCTTGTATTGTTGTTATTATTAGCATAGTAATGATAAGACTTGGTATAAAGGTGGCCATGCATCCTGGTTTCCTTCGGGCAGGATGGTAGCCTGGAACTATGAGTTTGAAAAGTAGCATGGCTCGACCAGCTATCTCGGTTTCCTCTACAGACGGGACAACTAGCAGCTTAATAAAACTATGTAATTTTGCAATGTTAATATAATAGGACCTACCTTTTTTACTTAAAAAAAAATAACATTAACAAAATCCAATCTAAATGATAACATAGTTCAATCTAAATGATAACATAGTTCAAGTTAAACTATCATTAATTGGTTGACAATAATATGTACTTACACTATGCAATAAATATATAAATATTAACATAACATTAATTTAGAAATCATGAGCCAATTTCAAAGTGTAAAAAGACCAATACTATGAAAAAGACAAAGCCCTTGAGGGACCAAATGTCATGGTTGCAGAGACAAGAGTTGCATCATTCCAAAGTTTAATGATTTCAACTTAGAAAGTGATGTCTTCTAGAAACCTTTTATTTTTAAATTATATTTTTTTATTCATGGGAAAGTGATGTCTTCTCAAAACTTTTTAAATTTTAATAAAAAAATTTAAATTAAATAATTTTTTAATTATTAATAAAATTTTAATGATTTAGACTTATTTGTAGGAAAGTGATGTCGGAAAGTGATGTCTTCTAGAAACCTTTTATTTTTAAATTATAATTTTTTTTATTCATAGCAAAGTGATGTCTTTTCAAAACTTTTTTAATTTTAATATAAATAAATAAATAAAATTTATTTTTTAATTATTAATAGAAAAGTCAATACTACTTACTAAGTTTTTTAAAATCATTTTTTTTTTAATTATTATTTATGCTTTTTTTTATTTAAATATTAAATATAAAAATATTATTATAAATAATGTATAAAAAAATTATATAAATATTAAATATATAATTTTATCTATTTTGTTAAAACAATCTCTTTACAATAAAATATTTATACATATATATGATTTATCATACAAATAAAGAGAATTAGATTAAATATTTATTGAAATTTGAAACTTATATTTGAACCTAATAAAAATGAAGGTAAACCAAAGTCTATACAAGGAGGTCTTGACAAGTGATTAATTTATGAATTTGGGGAAGTTATGTCTCAGATTATTAAGAGTATGAAAAGTTAAAAGGAAATTGTGTTCATCTTCAACCTCCCTTTTATCATAAATTTTATAGATATGTTCATCCCATGATGTTTTGGGGTTATTTAAATTCATAGTGGAAAAATAGTTTTGATTAACTAAATTAACATTTACACGATCTTTGTAGTATTTCAACTTCTTCTTATTCACATTTTCATGGTCATTTCATGTCTTGTCTTTAAACTTCATAGCAATGTAATATATAATATGTATATTAATAATTTGATTGTACTATTTTATATTCCAATAGTTAAGCTAGGCTTCAAAATTTGTAGTCCAACCTCTTTTAAGCATATGGTGACTTTTACTCATATTAGAAGAAAGAATATGGAGCTTATCTTTGTCCACTTTGAGGAATCTATGTTTATAATGTAAATATATAATTGTGGAAATTACATCCAAATCCAATCAAAGTAATGGGGTAAGGAACATCTCATTTAATTTTAAAATTATAGGTTATTGTGTGTTTTTGGATTTGTTGAATTTTATGCCATGTCTCACTATGGTTTCTACAAGTATAATCTTCACAACCATAAACAATAATCATGATATATAATGTGTTGAAAGTGAACGTTTTATATCCCAGTCCTAAAACTTAGCATTTCATTTAAAATTTAATTATCATAATGTCAAAACTCAACATTTCAACATTTATTTTCAAGGGAATAATTACCTTTCCAACCATTAGTGGTTATGTTTTTTACATTGTGGTTGTTATACACTATTTTTGTCACCCCTGTGACCGTTAATGATGTAAACCTATCCTTTGTCTTGAGAAGGATCAATGGCATGAATCCCTGAAGAAGAATGAAGTTACATTTTCCTAGAGAGATGGAATTATACTTTTCCTTGGTCAAAAACCTTAGAAAAATGGATCGTCATACCTTGCTTAGTGTTAAGGGTGCGATGATATAGGATCGTCACAAGTTGCACCACAGTGGCCTGCGACGTCGTTGCATTTTGCTCAATGTTAAGGGTGCGACGATTTTTGTACGAAGGAAAAAGGGGAATTTCTCGAAAGTTCTAGGATAGAAGCTTCAAGGGTGGTGTGGCCTCCGATCAGTTTGGATCTGAGTCACATCTCTAATCTCTTGGAATCATCCTAACCTCCTCACCCTATCCTTTTCATCCTATAAAAGGAGAGTATTTCTCATGGGTAAATTTGGATTGAGTTGGCTAGGGTTGGAAAGTTCTTGAGTTTTGTAGCTTGGAGTTTTTGGAGCTTGTATATTGGCTTTGAGCTTTGCTTTGTCAAGATAGAATGTTGATCTCAGAATCCAGGGAGAAGAAGTGTGTGGGAAGAAAGGAAGGGTTGGAAGGAACCTGCTGACATCATGGCATCTGGTTGTATCTTTCTTCCACATTCTTTAATATAGTGATATATTTCTTTTCCATAAAATTGGTCTTATTTTATTGTATGACTCCTTGATCACATACATAGGTTTTGTTGAGTATACATTGTTTCTTTCACTTTGTTGGCTTGTCTCTTTTTACAGGTTCAACTTCCCACAAGCCTTGGAATGGAGCGAGGATGACACTAGCGAGGACAAACGACATTTAAAAGGTATGCCATTTATTTCTTGTTAGTTAGTATGCTTGATGATTAAGACTTAGGGGAAGTTTTATATTTTGTCTTGTTTTGTTCTAGTTTCCTGTGGAAGTTAGGGAGATATGTTTGTGTCCGCACTTACTGATTTGTTTGATAACAAAATTGGCGACCATATTGGGGAACGGTTTGTTTTCCTAGTAGTCTTGCTTTCTTTCTTTGATTTCCTGGATTTTGTTTCCGAGTCACTGGGAGATCCAGATTAACTCTCTGACTATTTAATTTCATAGAAAAACCTTCATGTTTTTTATTTTTTCCTTTTTCCTTTGATCATCACACCCTGCTTTGAGGGTCAGTGCGACGATTTATGATCGATGCACCCTGTCTTTAGACACAGTGCAACATCATCGCACTGTACTGTTCTCTGGCCCGCGATGATCTAGGATCGTCGCACTATGATGGCTAGTAGCCCGCGACGATTTTGTGAAAAAAAAATGATTTTTGATGGTTTTTCTTGCCTAGATCTTAGATATGTTTTTGGGGTGAATTTTTTAGTCTGATTAGAGTTTGCTTGACAACCTTGAATCTACTTTTATCCATATCTTCTTTTTTTAGCTTGTTTTCTTCCGAAAGATTTGAGATCTCTTGCTTTGATTGTCTTTCAGTTACAAAGCATTGTTTTTTCTTTAGAATTGTTTAGTGAAAGAACTTATTTTTATTTTGTTGAATAGTTCGTGTTCAAAGAGAAAATTTGCTTGGGTTGCTTTGTTTTAGAGAGATTTGCTATTTCTTTTATCTATCTTTGAAACAAAAATTTTAATTTCTTGCTTTGCATTAGATTGGGGGCATCCTTGCATTTGAAGTAGCGAAATTGCATGATTTTGGGCATTTTTGGTCTTGAATTCTTAAAACAAATTCCCCCTCATGGTTGGGGGGGGGGAGCAAGAATTGTGTTCATGTACGGTCTCTTTGGCTAATTTATTGAGGATCTTGATTTTGATGAGTTTAATTAAATTTTGGTACATTGTGCATATGGGAATGATAAACATTTTCTCCTTCTCGTAATATAGCTTTCATCGAAGTGAAATATTTTCATTCTCGTTTCTTTTCATTGTTTAGAGTCGGTCAAAACATCATTTAGTCCACGCCATTTTCCTCTTGAGTAAACAATAGCCTTAAAATAAAGCGCTTATAAAAATTGATTAGACATTTTTATATTTTTTGGTAGCAAACCTACATTAGCTTAGGCTGTAGGGCTTTGGAATAGGTGTGAAAGATAACTTTCCAAAGTTGAAAACAAACATAGTATCTTGTGATACGGAGAGTTAAATCCACTTATTACATTTTGTCCTAGGAATCCCTTCTAACACAAGGGTCAATCACAAGGTCACATTAGGGCCGAAAGAGTTACTCACCCTGCTTTGTGGTCTTAGTGTGGAGATTGCGTGTATTATTGGGGGTCACTTGAGAAGAAAATCTTGTAGGGACCTTCTCGAGTTGATTTCGAGCTAGATACCCTTCCTTTGTGCATGAACCGAACTATCGATTGTTTCCCCAGGCATCATTGTCATAATTGGTAACCTTAGTAGCCTATGTTTTTAGGGTCTTTACACAAAGTGATTGTTGAGGGGAAAGTATTCATGGTACCTGGAATCGACGTTGGCCAAACTCACTCAGGCTGCTTGGAGGGTATACCCACGATTATGTGTGGGAACTTGCACTAGGGTGTAAGTCCGTTAAAAAGGTTGTCAATGTAACTTTTCCACCCACTCTATCTCAGCCCCTTCTTACGTTGTTCCCACGATGTTGGATTTCATCACCAACTAGTGCATTCATTGTGAGAAGGTTTTGTTTGTTTTCATACTTGCTAGATTTTTAGCGTGCGTTGTTTATTTTTCCTAGCAGACTCTAAGTTGGATCTGTGTTTAATGGCATCAGTTTCTGGAATGACCAATGAAGCAACCCCTGCTCCGGGGGAACCTTTTGTTTTTCCTTCTTACAAAAATGTTGGTCCTCCTTACATCGTTACTTTGAGCCTTCCAGGTCTCACAATTGGATTATCGGTATGGTTGTTTTCCACTATGGTAATCCAAAATGCAGCAATTGCTTCGGTTGTAAGAAATTCCCCCCAATAACATCAACCTCATGTTGATCATTCACCTTCTTTACCAGTAAGATCTCCTTCGCCTTCTTCACTTGCAAGGTCTTCTTTTGTTTCATCTTCTTTGTCAAGTGAAAGCTCTAAAGCTAGTAACTCAATGGATAAGAAGAATAAGAAAAGGAAGATTAAGAAGAAAAATAAGCAATGGTATAAACTTCCAACCACTACTAGACATGTTGGACAACAACCAGTTACTGATCATTTTGTTGGGAGTGTTGATGATCCCAAAACAACCCAAACGACCTGTAAGCCCAAGTACCCTTGCAGGCTTTGTAAGCATAGCCATCTTCTTAAGGATTGCTCTGGTCTATCCAAGGTTATAAAAGCATGGTCTACAGGCCCTTGCCAACCCAT
>SNQJ01S0249264.1:2311-12946 GCA_010110895.2 Picea sitchensis | reverse complement strand
TCAAACAAAATCATAGGTTGAGGAAAATTCAAGTTGAGGCTCATAGATGGAAGGATTAGAACACTACCTAGAGTTATTCACATCCCAGGATTGGCCATAAACTTGATTTATGTAATAAAAATGGACGATGCAACGGTAAAAATGATATTTGAACAGGAAACATGCAGGATGGTTTGAGGAGAAATGGTGTTGTTGAAGGGAGTTCGGTTTGAAGCTCTATATAAGATGAAAGGAAGAACTATAAGCTATGGGTGTAATAGTTCCATTTTTGTTGATATTGGATTTGAAGAAGAAAGAACTGATATAGTCTCCATATAAAATATTATGTTGTGGCCTCAAAGGCTTGGCCATATAAGAGAGAAGGGTCTTTGACTACTACACAATAAAGTTATGGTTGAAGGTATGTCTAACTCCTCTCGAGATTTTGATTTCTGTGAACATTGTGTATATGGGAAGAAGAATCGAAGAATATTCCTCTCTTGTGCAATGAGGACAAAAGGAATTTTACATCTAGTTCACAATGATGTGTTTGGACCTATATTGGCTACATCATTGGGGAAATTTATGTATTATGTCTCATTTATAGATGAATTCTCAAGGAATGCTTGGGTTTATTTCTTGAGGAATAAATATGAAGTATTTAAGATGTCTAAAGAGTTTAAGACTCTTGTTGAGAATCAAATAGATAAACGAATTAAGGTGTTGAGGATAGATAATGGTGGAAAGTTCTACGTGAATGAATTTGAAGAATTCTGTAAGAGGTGTGGTATAGAAAAGAAGAAGACTACTCCATATACACCTTAGCAGAATGGAGTTGCAGAAAGGATGAACATGATGGTGATGGAAAAACAAAGGTGCATGCTTAGTGGTGTTAGGTTAGGGAAATAATTATGGGCAGAGGCAGTGGGTATTTCCTATTACCTGGTCAACAAATCATCCTCATGAACGCTATATGAAAACAATCCACAAGAGGTATGGACTGGTAAGAAGCGTTTTCTCACACATCTCAAGGTATTTTGATGCGAGGCCTATGTTCATGTTCGAAAGGAAAACACGAGTAATTTAGATAAGAAGGGTTAAATGTGTATCTTTATTGGGTATAAATATGGTATCAAAGGATATAATCTTTGGAACCAAGAAACTAAGAAGGTTGTGTATAGTCGAGATGTGGTATTTAGAGAAATACAACATGTTATTAAGCAAGAAGTCCTACCAAGTAAGGAAGAATGAGAGAAAATGGACTTTGATTTAAAGGATTATGATTCAAACTCTACAGAATAACATGAATCAGAAAAAGAAGATCCTCATACTCAAGTGTTGATGAGATCGGTTCAAGAAAGAAGGGTACTAGAAAGGTATACTCCATCTGATTTTCGTTCAAATTTTTATTTCTCTAGTAATGATGATGATCCTATAACTTCGAGGGAGTTAGTGGATTTAGAGGATGGAAAACTATAGAAAATTACCATGACTGAAGAAATGGAATCCTTGGATAAGAATGATGCTTGGGGTCTAGTTGAGTTGTCGACTAGAAGAAATCCCATTGGAAGAAAATGGGTATTTAAAAATAAGTTGAATGCATAAGAAAAAGTGGAGAAATAGAAAGATCGGTTAGTAGCAAAGGGTTATTCCAAGGTTGAGGGAATTGATTTTGGTGATATTTTTTCTCCTATTTCCAAGTTAAATTCTATAAGATTTATGTTATATGTTCTTGATGTATTTTATTTTTAAGTAGAACACATCGATGTGAAGACAACATTTTTACATGGGGATATGAAAGAAGAAATTTATATGAAGCAGCAAGAAGGATTTGTTGTGAAGGGAAATAAGGAGCGGGTATGCAAGATGAAAAAGTCCTTTTATGGTTTAAATAAATCACCAAGGATGTGGTATAAAAAAATTGATACTTGTATGTTGGGACTTGGCTTCACAAGAAGCAAAGAGGACCATTGTGTGCATTTTAAATTAATTTGTGATCATTTTATTTATTTGGTCTTATATGTGGATGACATGTTGCTGATAGAAGACAACAAGGAGATTATCTAGGGTGTGAAAACTTAGTTGTCCTCTAAATTTGACATGAAGGCTCTCGGTGCTTCAAATTTCATTTTGGGCATGGAAATTATAAGAGATCAGAAAAATAGGAAACACTAGCTATATCAGAAAAAATATGTTGAGACAGTATTGTAGAGGTTTAATATGAAAGAATGTAAATCGGTTAAGGTCCTTGTTTCTGTTGGTGTAAAGCTATTTGTGGATAAGTGTCCCAAGACACAGGAAGAGGAGAAGAACATATCTCAGGTTCCATATGTGAGTGCAGTTGGAATTTTGATGTATGAAATGGTCTGTACTAGACTGGACATTGCACATGAAGTGGGAGTTTTGAGAAGGTATATGTCAAAACCAGTGAAGGAGCATTGGACAATAGTAAAAACGGTTTTTAGGTATTTATGTGGACTTTCTAGCTATGGATTGTGATACCAAGGAAGACCAAGATTGGACACATTGTTGGACATGCATGGCCTCGTGGATGCATATTGGGCAGAAGCTATGGATCGTATGAGATCTACAAGTGGGTATGTATTTAACCGGTTTAAAGGAGTAGTTAGTTGGATGGGAAAAAGAGATGTTGTAGTGGCACTTTCAACTACAAAAGTTGAATACATGACAACCACTCATGAAATTAAGGAATAAGTATGGTTACAAAAATTTTGTTGAGGTATCGGGTTGGCACACCAAGATGTAAGGATAGATTTTGATAGTCAAAGTAAAAATTTTATAGCAAAGTACCTGGCTTATCATTCAAAGACAAAGAATATTTATATTCAATATAACTTTGTGAGACACGTGATTGAAGAAAAGAAGGTGTTGTTGATGAAGGTGGAAACTTTGAAAAATGTTGCAAATTCATTAACAAAATCTATGAGCACTGATAAGTTCTCTTGGTGTAGAGGATCAATGGGAATTGTTTCCTTGGATTGTTGACTATGTCACCCTATAACACCTTGTATGCAAAGAAAAAAACAAGTGGGAGAATGTTGGTTATGTGTTATATTTTTCTCACAACTAGAATTATTGTCTGCTATGTTGCGTCGGGCACATAGGGGGGTTTGAGGGGGAGATGCTAGGGCCCACCTTCATGGGTTCCACAGGGGAAATATCCCCCTTGCATGGGGGTTTGAGGGAAACACCACTGAGATTTTTTTTTTCTTCAGGAAACATGTCACATGTTTTCCTTGTTTTTCATGTTGCCTCAATTTCTATGTCCATTGTTGGGAGGTTTTTTGGGACATTGTTGTTGCTGATGGTTTTCTATTTCTAGTTAAGGGATTAGGGTTGTTGACTAATCCAGGTCATTGGGTTAGGGTTTTTGATGTCTCTATCTCCTATATGTATATTGTATTGTAAACAATGTATCACTATGAATGAATCTATAATGTGTTGGTTTTTTTGGTTTGGGTTTCTTGGGGAAAAATATATGTGTAATGTGTGTATTTTCCATTGTATATTTTTTGTTCTTTTACTCAAAATATGTTTGCAGTGAATAATTATACAAGGTTAAAATCTACACAATTGAGTTTAATTTAATGAAATGAAAAAGTTATTTAGCATTATTGAATTTAATATGATCCATTGATCTCAAGTGAGGTGAGATCTAATCTCAATCATTTATGGAGATTAATGTTACATAATAATTAAATATTATAAAAGAAAGGCTATTTTCAAGGAGGAATAAACTTCATATGATAAAACAATAAAGATAGAGTGAGAAAGGACTTTTTCTCACGAAAATATATGATAGGTGCAAAAGGAATTTCATAGAGAGTTCAATTCATGTTAGAGGAGAAGAGAGAATAGGGGAAGCAACATGAAGATATAGAATATCGTAGGTGCAAAAACATGTTCAAACTATATGCATTGCATAGGTGAGTTGATATTCCTGAGAAGGAGATCTAGTCCTTTACATTGCAAATCAAAAAAACTTCCAGCAGTTGCCCGAGACCCCAGGAAGGACACATTTATGAGATGGAGTGCCTTACTGTTGTGTGGAAGAAACATATATGAAAACAAATGTCGGCATGGATTGAGGTTAGCCAAAGGGATAGATTTAGTGCGGACATTGAGGAGGGAGCACTTATTTCATTCCTGATAGTTAGGAAAAACCCAACAAGGGTGAAAAACCCAGATGGTGCACCCCCTCCTTCTTGCCTTGTGTAACTTGTAGTAAGAGGAATGCCACCCGAGAGATGGAATATCCAAATGGATAGGCTAGATATTAGGGGTGGAATCATTCAAAAATGTGAAGCTAAAGTGGATCCATTGAGAAAGGTGCACTCACTTTTCTAAGCACAACCCAAATAGAAAAACACAATCAAAGAAGCACAACAACTATCAAACAACAAGAGAAAATTAAGAAGATAGGTTTAGAAAATGAAAAAGATGTTTGTATTAGTGATAGGTTCACCTTTTATAATAAGGGACAGACTAATTTTCATAGTATGTGCTCTAACACAATGAAATACAACTTATCCTAGGTTGACATGTGTGCCCCAGGTTGAATTTCTCCTTGGTGGCCCAAATCCTCCCTGTTTAGAGTTGGAAGTGTCCCAACTTCCATGAGAAGATGAGGAAAGAGATGGTGCACTAATTTAGTTGTCATCCACTTTGTGTGAGTTGGATTTTGTCCTTGGTGTGCCATAAGGTAGGAGGTGTAGGCCCGGTGCCTTGTAGAACGAGTCATGCTGTCAAGTAGTGTGTCTTTGGACAAGGGGAGTTGAAAATTTGGAATATTGTCCACTAGGTGTGTAATTGTAACTGGTTCCTCCAAGAGGGGAGGTTCAAACAAATTCAGATGGTTGACATTGATGACATTGTGTATCCCGAGATAGGGGGGAAGATCCAATCTATAATATCCCCAAAAATAACTAATTATTAAAGTCTGTGTGCACTTAGGAATAAATTTCCGTTTTTGGCAAATTCGTATATGGAATTTTTTTTCCATTTATGGAAAATAGGAAATTGGAATTTGATTATGTGTAATTAATTATTTTGATTGTTGGGCAAAGAATTGATCTTCCCAACTAACTCTTTGATTGTGACACATGTAAAAGACAAATATTTTTATATATTAATTGCGAGAGGAAAAATGGAACAACCAGGTTGGAAACAGCTGACCATGAATCCATGAATGGGGAGTAGAGTTGATTTACCTTAGGTATTAATTTTACAAGAGGAAAATGAGGAATTTGACCATTAGCAGCCCCTGAAAATCAGGGATTTGTAAAGCTGCGAAAATTCCCAAAGAGGGAAAAATACCTAGGCACAAGATGCTCATGATATACAACATATGGAGGAGGTAGGACACTTCTTAGTATGTAGGAGAAAGGATATTACTTTTTTTTTATGAACACTTGTTGGTTATGAGGAAAGGAAGTTTTCTAATCTGAAAGGAGGGCTGTAGAAAAGGAGGATCATTGTCAATTCACCCTTATGGATTTAGGGTCAATCTAGGGGGTGAACGGAGCAAGTAATTTGGCTATTATGTTCTACGGTTGGGTGGAACTTGGTTGTTCCATTTATGTCCCAACATCTTATTCAGATATGTACATCCACTTGTTCTCTTGTTAAATGTTTTTTTTATTATTAGCTGATAGAAAGAAATGGTTATAGGATAATTGTTTTACCTATTGATTATACTCACTGAGTAAATATAGGAAAGCTATTGTGAGTTCTACTTACTAATAAAGTTGAGTTATACATGTATAGATAGTAATATATGTATATGTTTAACCGAGCATAAACAATTGTTAGAACTGTTGTTGTGTTCTAGAAATTTACAAGTGAATATGTGATTCTATAGAAGATAACTGTATGTATTTACATGTGTGTGTGTGTGTGTCTATATATATATATATATATATATATATATATAAACATGCATAATTTCATTTCAGTATTTTTATAGGCACCATAAAAAGTAGATAAAGAGGATAACAATCCTCCCTTATGAAAGGAAACTACATTCTGTATGCGATGGTCTATAGACAATTAGAGATTCAATAGTCTACATAATACATGCTACCATAGTTGTTTTAAATTGTTGAATAATATTCAAAATGGGGTTTCCTTTACAACATGTTTATTCCATTAAAGGATTAAATTACAAATAATTAGTTTATCCATGAAAACCCTGGTTCAAAATTACCACACTAAAGTATCCTAGGGTAAGTACGTTGTACCCACTAGTAAACAGAATCTGAGGAGTTTTAAATTAAACGCCAATATTTGGAACTCGAATACATTTTCAAGAAAGGCGATCCCTTTCATCTATTTCGTTCGATGTGATTAATCCTGTAAGGGGGGAAACAATAAGTTTTAGTAAAATGTGTTAAAATAATCAAACATAAAATAAATATTAAAGATTAAGAAAATGCATAGTACTTAGCTTATAGTTGGCATGGAAGTAGTTCCCCATCGGCATTGAAGAGAAGATCTGGCAACAGTCTTAAGGGGAGGAATGGACCTAGGAATGGCCGATGGGTGCCCTCGTAAATAAAACAAGGCCCCATCATTAGTTTTGTAAATGAAATAATGCTTTAATACATAAGTAATTTAAATCGTAATTTAAACAGTGTAAAGAAAATACATGAAGTAAGTAATCTGAACATAGTCAAACTCTACATAGGGTAAGAAATACCCTAACGTAAATCAGATTTGAATTATAGAATCATATAGAGCTAGGACAACTTACACAGATCACAAATGTGTTTTTCCAAACGTAAATCATGCTCTCTTTTTATCAGAACATTTGGACTTCGTTCTATAACCACAAATAAATAAAATGCATAAATTTGTAAACAATAATATATTAATATTTAGAAATCCTACAGTGGATAGAAGTTAAATAAGTTACCAATTTCATCATTGCCCAAGAATTCTCACAAAAATGTAAATACCTATAAAGGGAACACGGTATTCTTACCTATACACGGAGCCTAGGCCAACGATGACCCAAACAACAAGTAAAACTCTCTTAATGTATACATATTTTTGCATGCACAGAGAATGGGGAATTAAAATTTATTTACGCTTCATAATACGAGTTCATCCACTGTAATAAACCTTGGAAAGGTAAAGACATATACATGATTTAATTTAGTGAATGTTCTTTACCCTATCCATTCTGGAAACTATTTTTACGAATGGATGTTTTCAAATCCAGTAAAATCTAAATTAAGCTATGAGTAAACACAAACTTATTGGACAAAGGATTGCTAGTGTAGGGGATACATATGCTTACGCTACACAAAACACAAAGATCAATTTTACGCAACAGTTAAACAAGGAAATTTTACCTTATGGAATTTCATCAAGGGTCTTTTATTTTACAGACAGAAGGTTGAAGCTTACCCAACAAACAGTTTGGAGAAAACCAGGAGGTAACCTGTGATGTGTTGGGTTCTATTTTTAATTTGTCTATAGGACACGAAATAGGAAGAACAACTTGAATATATAACTGAATGTTTTAAACTACATGGGATTTTGACGAATGTTTCAATCAAGATATTATGAGAAATAATAATTCACTTCCATGAGGCCCTCAAAGGGTTCATAACATGCCTTTAGTTTGAGTTCACACCGAGAATGAGTGAGTTCCACTGGTGATTAAGGTGAAAACCTTAGTGTACAAAAATAACTACACAAGTTAAACCTATTCTTATGCTCGCAAATACCCTCAACATCTTAAGAGTACCATTAGTCAACCCCATATCAATTTTATAGAATACAGAGGTAGTTTATCTCCCACAAGGCCAAGTCGAATATGTATGGGGTAACTCCACTAAAACAGAGAAGAAAACCAATAAGACTGAATAGTGGCTTAGTATTATAACATTTCTCATGGGAGGAGGTGAAATAATATGGAAAGACAACCAAAAACAACAAAATATCTATTATAGTTCCCAACCTAGTGTATGCCTAAGTTATAGGATGAGAAGGTTACATTTTGTGCACATCAAGAGATTCGACACTACCTCAAGACCTCTCCTTCATTTTGTTTCTAGAACTGGGTTAACCATTCTAGCAGGCCAGGTAGTAGTGAAAGGAAACACGCAGAGTAATACCCTCTGCGTGCCTCGAACAAATCTCTACAATGAGTCACCTCGGGCCTCATCAAAAGAGTATAGTGGTGGCTACGCAACAATACCTTTCCATGTGAATAGAGTGAGGTGGCAAGGTTACATTGGGCATGGTGGTCGAGCGATAGTTTTCAAGGAGGTACATTTGCAGAGCACCATTAATGGTTTAAGTAGGGTTTTAAGTAACTACGATCATACCTTTCATCATACCTCTTATCAATTTAATGTAGAGTATAATTCCATTCAGTTAGGGATACAACTATGCATTTCAGTCACATATGTCTCTTCTTGTTAAGGGTTTTCTCATATAGTTCTGACTCGTTAAAAAATTTCCAGACTAATGAATTTTATCTTGGGTGGACTTCAAATGACAACAAACGATACCTCTATTGCTAACCATGTCGAAATAACAACCTGAGTGTTAAAAAATGTACTTACATGAATTACATTGTCAATATTTATGTAATAATGAAGTCAGTCCATCTTCGACTTGTATGTTAATTGATACACTCATGCTAGGGGTCATTTTATGTATAGAATCCTTGAAGTATATAGTGTAGTATACTAGTACGAGTATGATAAAAATATTAGAATGGGGTTGAAATAGTTTAGGTACTAAACTATTTATACCTATATCCATGAACAAGAATGTTGTCAACTATGAGACTTATATGATAGTTCATAGTGAATAGGTGCACTTGTATCTGAATGGATAAAAAATTAGAGTTCATCGGTAGACTATAAGATAGTGAATAATTTCATAATGGTTTCACGATATTTTTTGTTGTATCACATGATGTATTTCCAGTAAAGTTATTATATATAAAATTGCATTGTATCAAGAAAAGATAAGCATAAGCTTTTGAAAGACAATAGGAATGGAAGAACTACCCTACACATATTAAAGTTATGTTTTTTGAAATAGCCTTTCGAAGATGAAAGAGAATTAATGTCCCTGAGAAAAAAAATTTAAGTTTTGGTAAATTTTGGGTACATTACACAATCGATATACATTATCCCCAATATTTTCTAGAATGGTATAAGGGCCATATCTGATTGGAAGAGGTTTATGATGTTGGTCTTTGAAGCGTTTCTTATCCAAATGTAACTATAATCTATCTCCAGGATGAAAGGAGATGGAGGTCCTTTTCTTTTCATGTCCTTTCTTTGCACGATCTTGAGTTGTTTTTACTGGTGTTGTTATGACAATGTGTCGTTGTATAAGTTGTTGAAGAAACTAGTGTGCTAAGTGTTTTAATTGTTGTTGATGCATAGTACCTTGGGGATCCAAAGTTAGGGTAAGTTCAGCTGGTGATTGTGACATCCCAAAAATAAATTGTTTTTGAATTTGAAATTTCCTAGGAAAATCATTCCATTTTTGCTAAATTCGAATTTGGAAAACTTTTGTCATTTATGGCAATTCTGAATTCCGAATTTGGTTAATTGTAATTAATGATTATGAATGTTGGGTAGATATCTGATCTAAATCAACTAACTACTTGACTATGACACTTGTATGGAACACAATATTTTATATTTATTACAGGAGGACAAATGGAACAACCATGTTAAACTCAGTTGACCATGAGTCCATGAGTGGGGAACATGTTGAAACTACCTCATGGCTAATTGTTACAAGTGGAAAATAATGAATTTGGCCATTGGTAGCCCCTGAAAATTAGGGATTTCAAAAGATGCGAAAATTCCTAAGGGAGGGAAAAGACCTAGGCAAAAAAACATTTTTTGGATATATAGCATATGTGAGGAGGCATGACGTTGCCTAGTATGATGGGGAAAAGTTCACGAATTGCTTGTTGTTATGAAAACTACTTGATGAGTGTGAGGCAAGGAGAATATTTCTGAAGCAGACGACATTTGTTGAGGAGGAGTTATGAGTTATCCCTCATGGATTCATGGTCAGGCTAGGGGGTGAATAGGAAAAGTGATTTGGTTGCCCTGTTCTACGGTTGGGAGGAATGTGGATGTTCCCTTTGTCCTCCCGTGAACTAATTCAGATATGTTAATCTTTTCCTTCTCTGCTTGAATGATTATATAACTAATGTAATGCATTTGTTAGTGCTAAATTGAAATATTTCCATGGATGAAATCTGTTCGATTGTGTGGAGTTTAAAATAGATCAAGATAATTTAATGGAGTAACTCTTTTTTGTTGATTTAAATTATGAACGAATGCTTTAGTTTATTTTATTTTCTAAAAGGGTATGAATGACTAAATTCTGGAAATGTTCATTCTGTAGTCTAAATTATCATTACTCGGTGGTAAACTGTAGAGTACCTTCCGAGTATATTGGAAATCCCTTAGGCAAAACTATCTATGTATAAGTGGATTTGAAACAAGTCTATATATAGGTGTATGTATATTCCTGTAATTAAATTTCAGAACCATATTACTTAGTTGAGACTTCCTTTCTCACATAACATTGAATGAGAACAAATACGAAACAATATTGATTCTATCAATTGTATATATACATATA
>SNQJ01S0249256.1:0-12946 GCA_010110895.2 Picea sitchensis | reverse complement strand
TTTCTTCCTCTCTCTCCACCCCCCCTCTCGACATCACAAGGAAATAAATGGCCTTGACGTAGACATTGCAATACCTAGACCTACACCTATACATGCAAATACCTAGACCATTACCTATACCACGACCTACACCTATACGATGACCATGACGTAGACCATGGCATAGACCTAGTGTTATACCTATACCTATAACATGACCATGACCTAGACCTTGACCTACACCATGCCCTAGGCCCCCCTAGCTCCATCTAAACCTAGGAATAACCTATACTTGACCCTTAACCCCCTCCACACTTGATCCCTAATTTCACTATGCATATACCTCTTGTTAAAGGCCCCACAATCCTTACACCCACATGTTGGTGCTCTAAACATTTCTCTATGCTTCAAAACACTTTCAATCCTAAGGACTTAAGTCCTAATTGTACCCAAACCCCTATACATATTTATTCATAAATATTTTTGGTCTGCAATAAATGTTATATCCATTGCATTAAGAGTGTGCACACACTCTTTTGACTTTAAATCCATGAGGTTGGATGCTCATACCTTCCTAGTAGGAACGTGTGCATGTTCCTAGACCGCACACGCACTTTAGTGTGCGTGAATTATAGGAACATGTACGCATTTATGATAGGAAGTTTTATGTTCCAAGCACACTCATCAAACTCATATATCTCAAAAAATCGAACAAGCCCGACATCTGCACAAAAAAATATCAAGAACAAACATGTTTTTGTTCTTTTTGTCTTGTTTTTTAATTCATAGACAATTTTGTGCTTTTGCAAGATAATTGTGGGAAGAATTGGAAGACAAATTTGTCCAAGTGGAATTGGAATTGTAGGTTGTGTCTTCTTGTGTAATACCAAGATAAATTTTCCCAATTGGAATTGTTAGTTGTGTCTTCTTATGTAATACCAAGAAAAAATTGTCCAATTGAAATTGGAATTGTTAGTTGTGTCTTCTTGTGTAATACCAAGACAAATTTGTCCAATTGGAATTGGAATTGTTATGTATGTCAAAGAGAAAAGGAAAAGTTATGTATGTCAAAGTGTAGTATTTCAGAAGAGTGCAATCCAATTATAGAGGAATAGATGTCGTTGTCATTTCTCCTCCATCACCACAAGCAAAGTGAAGTAGTTTAGTAGAGACAAATCCAGTCAGTATATCATCAAGACAATTTTTTGGGGGTGACTAGATGATGGAGGATATTTTGGAGCTAATTATAAAATGGATGAAATTACAGAGGAAATTGGTGCAGAACATTATGGTGAAGAGGTCCATGTGGTGCAACCTCTTGTTGGACAGTGAGATGTTCCATAAACTAGTCATGGGCATGTCCACTCTTCTCCCAGAATTGATCAGCTAGTGATTGAAGGAGAAAGAACTGCAACGTCGTTAACTCCACAAGAGGGAGGTTAAGAGTGCGAGAATAGGGGTTCATCATTCCTACATAGATTGAGAAATGTGTGCCGAAGAACTCTTAAACGCATTCAAGTGGATGAAAGTGGTCTATCATCACTTGAAGGTAATTTACCTAGCCATACTATTCGTTATCATTCTTATAAAATCATTAAAGAATATTTTGAACCAAAATCTGACACCGCTAAATGTCAATTATTTTTGGCTTTGTTAAAATCTAGAAGTTTGAATGTTGTTAGGATAATTTTAGGCATTAAAATAGTCAAAAGTTTAGAAACAAGTCATCATATTGTTAGAAACCTTGTGGATTCTTTCCAAATAATTGGTAAGAAATATCGTTCTAAAGACCGTAATGCAGCTTGACGTGTCTTGCCACAGTCAATTGTTAGCAAGATCACAAGAAAACATTGTTTACTCCAAGAAACCTCTCATCCCATTAAATGAAATATCTAAAAACTTATAAAGTATTATAATAGACGAGATAGCCTTGAGACAGGCGGCCCAAGATATTTTTGGGCCTTCACTGGAAGGCTACCTTCTTCTGACATGAATTTAAATGGAGCAGTTAAGGGACTAGTACATGATTTATGGAATGAGAACACTAGGACTTCTTCCAACCATGGAATGCCTTACCTTTCCATGCCATGCCTTGTCATGTCTTTCCTTTTCATTCCATGCCTTTCCATTCCATTCCATGCCTTGCATTGTCTTTCCTTTTAATGACTTATCTTCACTTACCATGCCATTCCATGCCTTGCCTTCTCTTTCCATTACATTCCATGTCATGCCTTGCCTTTCCTTTCATCACCTTACTATGATATGCCTTTCCTTTCCATGTCATGCCTTTCCTTACCATGCTTTGCCTTACCATGCCATGCCTTTCCATGCCATGCCTTTCCATGCCATGCCTTTCATTTCATTGCCTTTCCTTTCCATGCCATTCCTTGACTTGCCATTCCATGCCATGCCTTTCCATGCCATGCATTGTCTTTCCTTCACTTTCCATGCCATGTCATGCCATTCATTGCCATACCATGCCTTACCTTTCCATGCCATGCCATGTCATGCCTGGCCTTTCCTTTCCAATCCATGCCTTGCCTTCCCATGTCATGCCTTGTCATTCCATGCCATGGAATGCCTTGCCTTTCCATGCCTTCTCTTTCCATGCCATGTATTTCTTTTCCATGGAATTCCATGACATGCCTTGCCTTGCCATGTCATTCCTTACATTGTCGTGCATTATTATTCCATGCCATGCCATGCCTTTTATTTCCATGCCATGCCTTGCCTTGCCTTACCATGCAATGCCTTGACTTGTCATGCCTTGCCTTGCCTTGCCATGCCATGCCTTCCCTTTCCATTCCATGCCATGTCATGCCTTTCATTTCATTGAATTTTCATGCCATGTATTTCGTTGCCATTCCATGTGTTTTCTTTCCATGCCATGCCTTTCCATGCATTTCCTTGTCATTTCATGCATTTCCATGCCTTTTCTTTCCTTTCCATGTCATGCCTTGACATGTCATGCCTTACCTTGTCATGCCTTGCATTTCCTTTCCATGCCATGCCTTTCCATGCCTTTCCTTGTCATGACATGCCATGCCTTGCCTTTCCTTATCATGCCATGCCTTGTAATGTCATGCCTTTCCATGCCATGCCATGTCTAAACTTACAAGGTATTAAATTGTCAAACATATGTAATAAGCATTGAGAAAAACCCAGGTTATGGAGACCCTCCAATAAACTTTTTTTTTGGAAATAGAATGACAACGGAGGGGCCCCACTAGATGAAACCCAGTTCCTTAGATCCAATGCAACTAATGTTTCATCCATCTAAGTAATGGTTTGAGTTTTATCGTGAGTTGCAACTCGCCTTCTCAAGTCATTTAGGGACATATTGGAAATTTGGTTAGGGGGCATAAAATCTAAACCGAGCAGCATAATAGAGTTATGTAAGCTCTTGCACGTGTGTTTGGAAAAGTCCCACGCGACCATGTTACCCATAATCACCTAGCACAATGCTCTTGAAAATAGATCTCTTGTTCACAAATTATAGTATTCCTCATTCAACAAAACCCTAGTTCCAGATATCCTCCAACAAAAAAAAATCAGGCAATGGAATGACAATAGAGGGGCCCCACCAGATGAAACCTAGTTCCCCGAATCTAATGAAACTGACTTTTTTTCCATCCGAGTCTCGGTTTGAGTTTTATCATGAGTTGCAACTCCCCTCCTCAAGTCATTTAGGGACATGTTGGAAATTTGGTCTGGGGGCATAAAATCCAAACCGAGTAGCATAACAGAGTTCTCTAAGCTCCCCCATGTCTAGTTTTCCAAGGCCTATGTGACCACACTACCCATAATTGCTTGGCACAATGTTCTTGAAAATCAACCTCTTGTTCAAAAATTGCACTATGCCTCATTAAAAAAAATCCTAGTTCTGGAGATCCTCCAACAATTGCTTTTTCTGGAAACAGAATGATAGCGAAGGGGCCTCACTAGATAAAAATTAGTGCCCCAGATCCAATGCAACCAACAGTTCATCCATCTGAGTCTTGTTTTTAGTTTTATCGTGAGTTACAACTCGCCTCCTCAAGCCATTTAGGGACATGTTGGAAATTTGGTTCAGGGGCTTAAAATCCAAACCAAGCCACATAATGGAGTTTTGTAAGCTCTCACACGTATGTTTTACCAATGCCCATGCAACCACACTATCGCAATATCCCAACACGGGGTTCTTGAAAATCAAGCTCTTGTTCATAAATTGCACTACGCCTCATTGAGAAAAACCCTACTCCCGTGATCCTCCAACAAATGCTTTTACGAGAAACATAATGACAACAAAGGGGCCCCACTAGCTAAAAAATATGTTCTCTATATCCAATGAAACCAATGGTTCATCCATCTGATTCTCGGTTTGATTTTTATCATGAGTTGCAACTCGCATCCTCCAGCCATTCAGGGACATGCTGGAAATTTGGTCCGAGGGAATAAAATCCAAACCAAGCAGCATAACGGAGTTTCATAAGCTCTCGCACATCTTCTTTTCCAAGGCCCATGTGACCATGATTCCCAAAAATGCCCAACACAGTGTTCTTGAAAATCGACCTCTTTCTCAGAAATTGCACTATGCCTCATTGAGAAAAACCCTAGTTCCTAAGATCCTCCATCAAACATTTTTTTGAGCAATGAAATGACAGTGGAGGGGCCCCACTAGATGAAACCTGGTGCCCCAGATCCAATGAAACTAACGGTTCATCCATTCAAGCCTTGGTTAGAGTTTTATCATGAGTTGCAACTCGCCTCCTTAAGCCATTCAGGGACATGTTGGCAATTTGGTCTAGGGGCATAAAATCCAAACCGAGCAACATAATGGAATTATGTAAGCTCCTGCATGTGTTTTTGGACAAGTTCCACATGACCATGCTACCCACAATTTTCTATTATATTTTTCTTGAAAATCGACCTCTTGTCCAAGAATTGCATTATGCTTCATTGAGCAAAACCCTAGTCTTGGTGATCCTCCAACAAACGATTTTGCAGGAAATGAAATGACAATGAAGAGGCCCCACTATTTGAAACTCGGTGGCCTGGATCCAATGCAACTAATGGTTCATCCATCTGAGTCTTCGTTTGAGTTTTATCATGTGTTGCAACTCGCCTCCTCAAGCCATTTAGGGACATGTTGGAAATTTGGTCCGGGGGCATAAAATCTAAATCAGGTAGCATAACAGAGTTTCGTAAGCTCCCACATGTCTGTTTGGCCAAGTTCCATGTGACCATGCTACCCAAAAACACCTGACACAATGTTCTTGAAAATTTACCTCTTGTTCAAAAATTGCACTATGCCTCATTGAGAAAAACCCTAATTCTAGATATCCTCCATCAAACATTTTTCCGGGAAACAGAATGGCTGCGAAGGGGCCCCACTATATGAAACATGGTACCACAGATCCAATGAAACGGACGGTTCATCCATCCGAGTCTTGGTTAGAGTTTTATCGCAAGTTTCAACTCGTCACCTCAAGCCATTCAAGGACATGTTGGAAATTTGGTCTAGCATCATAAAATCCAAGTTGAGAAACATAATAGAATTCCATAATCTCCTACACATTGTTTTGGGCAAGGCTAACACGACCATGCTACCCACAATTGCGTGGCATAGTGTTCTTGAAAATCGACCTCTTTTTCAGGAATTTCACTATGCCTCATTGAGAAAAACCCTAGTCCCAGTGATCCTCTAATAAACACTTTTTTGGGCGATTAAATGATAGTGGAGGGGCCCAACTAGCTAAAACCTAGTGACCTGGATCTAATGCAATCGATGGTAAGTTCATCAGAGTCCCAGTTTAAGTTTTATCACGAGTTGCAAATCGACTCCTCAATTCATTTAAGGACATGTTGGCAATAGAACTAGACCCAAACCATGACCATGACATAGACCTAGACCTAGACCTGGACCTAAACGATGACCTAGACCTAGACTGATGCAGGGATTTACAGGGAGTTGCATATCGAAGAGTTCATTGTCATGTCAATTTGATCCTTCATATTGGACATCATTTCAACACTTTTTTGGGGCCAAATTCCTTCATATAAGTTATCTCTTAGTGTTAGTGTTTTAGTGTTTAGTGTTAAAAATTGGGGTTTTAGTGTTTTTATGGGAATTTTTAAATTGGTAATTATCAGTTATCTCTTATTTTATGAAATTAATCAGAAAATTGAGTTGAAAATTAGTGCCGCTCTAGTTAGCTCTTAGTTATTGGTCACTTTTAGAGTCATGCGATAATTTCCTAAAATTAGTTGTTTTTCTAAATTTAGTTATTTCTCTAAAATTAGTTGTTTTCAAAAATGTCATAAAGTAGTTATAAGGGGTTGAAATTCTATTGTAACAGTTAGGATGGAGAAGGAATAAAAGTGAGTTATTTTCCATTCTCATGTGTTTCCATGGGTTTTAGATCTTCTGAATGAATCCAATTTTATTGGTTACATCATCTAGTATCAGAGGAGGAATATGGTTGGGAGAGGAAGAGAAAGAGAAGGGTATCTTTCTCAAATGTGCATAGATATGAAAAACCTCCAAAGGCAAGTAGAAGATCTTACAAACGTTCTAGCTTGTCAGAGAATAATACAAAGAGAATTGTTTGATGAGGGGACAATCTGAGGAGATGTAGATCAACATACAGAACATGAAGAATAACAATTAGAGCACATGACTTTTGAAGAAAGGATGCTCAGGGATCTAGAAGGGAAAAATGATAGGATCAAGATGGAAGCTTCAAAAAATGCAGGGAATCTTAAACGAGAGGAGTTAATAGATTGGATGAACGTTGTGGAAAAATATTTTGAATGGAAGCCTATGTGAGAGGAAAAAAGGTGAAATTTGCATGCATAAAGTTGAAGGGTCACGCCATGATCTCGTGGGATCATGTGCAGAAAGAAAGAAAAATAAAAATGAAAAGAAAAAATTAGGACCTAGAGAAATATGGAAAAAAAATTGCGAGAAATTTTTTTTCCTCTAGACTGTGATCAGACCCTTTTTCGTAGATTTCATAAATTGAAGAAAACCTTGTCCACCATGGAGTAACTCACAAACAAGTTTTATCAGTTGTCCATTCACATGGATCACCAAGAAACTGATGAGAAACTGGTTGCAAGATATGTGAATTCTTTAAACTTGTATATTCAAGATGAACTGAGCATGCATAGGGTTTGCAGCATGGAAGAGGAATACTAATTAGCCTTAAAGGTCAAGGAAAAGTAAAACCAACAATTTTCTCAAAGTGATAAAGGAAAAAGTATGGGTACATCATCTGCCTCACGTGGTGGTTTTAACTATGACATAGGCGAATCATCCCTTGAGCTGAGAAAGAAGGATATGCTCGACAAGGTAGCCTGAATAAACCATGAGGAAGAGGATTTTATAGGGGTATAGGTTATGGTGGTGGAAGAGGATTTCAAAGGGGTACAGGTTATGGTGGTGGAAGAGGAGGACCTTATGTGTGTTTCAAGTGTGGTGTAGAGGGTCATCAAGCATTTGAATGAAAAAATTATAACATGCAAGATCTGAAACAAGGACAATAGCCTAGTTTGAACTTGGTCCAATCTGAGAATGAAGAAGAAGGAGTTGAATCCAAGATCTCACCTGATATGGGAGAGAGTCTCATGATATGGAGGTCAATGGTAATTCCCGAAAAAGAGAAAAGGCAGAGTAACATAAATGAATATTCTTGGGTTCGAACAAATATTTTTCGAACTAGATGCACTTTCATGGGAAAGGTCAAGTTATTGTTGATAGTGGCAGTTGTAATAATATGGTTTCCAAAGAGATGATAGATAAGTTGAAATTACGTTGTGAAACACATCCCCATCCTTACCGAATTGCATGCTTCAAAAATGGGAATGAAGTCACCATTAATAAAATATGTTTGATCAAGTTTCCCATCGATAAGACTTATAAAGATGAAGTATGGCATGATGTCATTATAATGGATGCACTTCATTTGTTATTGGGGAGGCCTTGTCAATATGACAGAGAATGCATGCATGAGGGAGGAAATAATACCTACACTTTTTGGAAGGATGGATCGAAAGTCCTGTTATTTCCCCTTAAGGATGAGGGGAAAACTAAGAATATGTTGTCAGAAAGAGAGTTTGTTAAGGAAATGAAGGAAATAGGATTCTTCTATGCATTAATAGTGCAAAAGGGAGTTCTGGAAGACATACCAATTCCTACTTAAGTGCACAAGTTAATAGAATACTATGTTGATGTTATCCCTAATGAACTACCTGATGGTCTTCAACCAAAGAGGGATATTTAAAATCACATTGATCTAATCCCATGATCATATTTACCTAATCAGGAAACCTATAGAATGATCCCTACACAACATGTAGAGATCAATCGAAAAGTGACAGAACTTATAAACAAAGGATTGGTAAGAGAAAATGAGTCCCTGTGTTGTACCAACATTGTTTACTCCCAAAAAGGATAATACATGGAGGATGTGCACATATAGCAAAGAAATCAATAAAATTACCATCAAATATCGGTTTCCTATACCACGCTTGGACAACATGATGGATGTGTTATCCGAAGATAAATATTTTAGTAATATCGCGAAGGGGATGAATGGAAATCTACCTCCCAGAACAGGGATGGACTATATGGAGGGATGGCGATGCCATTTGGGCTATCCAATGCACATAGTACTTTCATGTGGTTGATGAATAATGTGCTTCGACCTTATATTGGTAAGTTTTTTGTCATTTATTTTGATGAAATCATAGTTTTCAGTAACAACAAATAAGATCACTTGCAACATTTAAAATTATATTGGATGCATTGAGAAAAAATCAATTTTATGCAAACCTAGAGAAATGTAGGTTCCTGAAAGAAAGTTTGATATTTATTGGTTTTTTCATCTCAAAAGAATGAGTCAAGATGGATTCAAATAAGGTCAGAGCAATTTTGGAGTGGCCTAGTCCTAGGAGCATAACAGAGGTAAGAAGTTTTCATGGGATGGATACCTTTTACCGAAAATTTATTCAAAACTTTAGCAATATTGAAGCACCCATAACAAATTGCACCAAGGGAAAGACATTCATGTGGACCAATGAAGCTGGGAAATTTTTAAGTTTCTAAAGAAGAAGGTAATTGAGGCACCCATATTAGCCTTACTGTATTTTGATAAAGTGTTTGAGGTAGATTGTGATGCTTCACATGTAGGCATTGGAGGTATACTTAGCCAAGCAGGTAGACCAATTTCATTCTTTAGTGAAAATTTGAATGAGGTAAGAAAAAACTACTCTACATATGATGTAGAATTTTATGAAATTGTGAAAGCATTGTGACATTGGAGGCATTATTTAGTGCTGAAATTTTTTTTGTTATTTACTGATCACGTTGCATTAAAATATGTAAACACCCAAAAGAAATTGAACAATATACATGAAAAATGGGTCTCTTTCTTACAAGGATACACCTTTTTTCTGAAGCACAAATCAGGACGACAGAATAAATTTGTAGATGCTTTGAGTCAGGGCACTATTCTTTTGACAACCATGGAAAATCAAGTAATTGGGTTTGTTTCATTAAAGGATCTCTATGTGTATGATAATGATTTTTGGGAGATTGTGGAACAATTGAAGAATCCATTCGATGGGAACATGGATCTTAATCAGGTTGAATATTTTATGCAATATGGCTACCTATTCAAAGGAAAAAAAACTATGCATTCTAATTGGTTCAATGAGGGAAAATATTACCAAAGACCTTCACAGTAGTGGTTTGGAAAGACATTTTGGAAAGGATAAGATGTTATCCTTAATCGAAGATAAGTATTACTGGTCGAAGATGAAAAAGGATATAACCAAGTATGTGGCATAGTGTAGGGTTTTCCAAATGGCTAAAGGACACTCATAGAACATAGGGTTGTATATTCCATTACCAGTTCCCACAGGCCCATGGACAGATCTACGCATGGATTTTGTGATGCATCGAGGGTGGCAATATTTTTTTTTTTAGAAGTTGTTAGATTTCATGGGGTTCCAAAAAATATTACCTATGATAGAGATACCCGGTTCTTGGGTCATTTTTGGAGGGTTTTATGGAATAAAATGGGGAATAAATTATAGTTGAACAGTTTCTATCACCCCCAAAGAGATTGGAAAATGAGGTAGTAAATCGTAGTTTGGGAAACCTGTTACAGAGCATTGTTGGAGAGAAGCCCAAGCAGTGGGATTTGGCTTTAACTCAAGAAGAATTTTCCTACAATAGTTCAGTGAATAGATATATAGGTAAATCTCTATTTCAGGTTGTTTATGGTAGAAATCCTATGGGTGTCCTGGATTTGGTGCAGCTACCACATGGGGATAGGATCAATGATGATGGGGAAGCATTTGCAAAACGCATTCAATAGTTGCATCAATAGGTGAGACAAAAACTATAGGTCAGTAATGAACATAACAAAATTATAAAATATTCTCACCAATGATACCATGTATTCATTGAAGTTGATTTGGTGATGGTTTATTTACAGAAAGAATGATTTCCTAGAGGAACCTACCACAAATTGAAGTATAAGAAAATTGGTCCTTGCAAGATTCTCAAGAAAATCAATGACAATGATTATAAGGTCAATTTACCAACTAATATTGATATCTACCTTGTGTTTAAAGTTTCTGAATTGTATATCTTCCATGGGGACTATCTGGGTGATGACAGTGAGACAGAGGTGGATTGGCAACAAGCCATTCTGAGTAAGAAAAAGGAAAATATTATGCATATTTTAGATAAGAATACCCTTCATACTCGACAAGGCCAATACAACTTATATATGGTCCAATGGGATGGTGTATCACTAATAGAGAGTACATGGATTACAAAGGTGGACTTGTTGAACCTAGATCCCAGTAAGTGGCACCAATTTGAAGACAGTAACTTGCAGGAGCTGCATTCTTTTCAACTAGAGGAGAATGATGCAAGGATTTTTCGAGGGTCATAACTTTTGACTCGGTCATATGTTTGGGATGAAATTTTACAAGGAGTTTCATCTTGAATATTTCACTGTCATTTCAATCTAATCCTTCTAATCGAACCTTGTTTCAACTCTTTTCCGGGGCCAAATTCATTCATATAAGGCCTCAAATTGGGGTTTTGGTGTTTTTACGAGAATTTTTAAATTTTTAATTATCAGTTATCACTAAGTTTATGAACTTAATTATAAAAGTGGGTTGAAAAGTAGTGTATCTCTAGTTATATCTTATTTATTGGTTAGTTTTAGAGTCATGCAAGAATTTTCTAAAATCATTTTTTTCTAAAATCAATTGTTTTTCTAAAATTAGTTGTTTTTGAAAATATCACATAGTAGTTATAAGGAGTTGAACTTCCATTGTAATAGTTAGGATGGAAAAGGAATTAAGATATTTATTTTCCATTCTTGTGTGTTAGCATGGTTTTTAGATCTTGTGAATGAATCCAAGTTTATTGGTTACATCATAGACCAAGACCTAGACTTACACCATTACCATGACCTATACCATGACATGGACCATGACCTAGACCATGGAAAGACAAGACATGAAAAGGAAATGCATGGCAAGGAAATGTCTAGGTATAGGTATAGATTTTTTTTTTATGTTTTATATGATTCTCAACTCTTGATAGTTATTTCCTTATGATTAATAACAAGATTCACTTCCATACAACAATTATCATAGAATAAATATACACTGAAAATATCAACTATAACAATGTAGTGGAAATAACAAGATCTAGAAATATTAACCATGCACACTAGACACAAGAACACGAGATTTTATCCTCGGAAACCCAAACTTGGGAGAAAACCCAATAACCTTTCTCTTGAAGAATTCAGTCCAAGATATTACCAGTACATCACCATCAATAGCCAAAATAACATACAGTGAAGATCCTCCCAAAGGCTAGCATCACCAAGACCTATCTCCTCAATAATATGACCAATAATAACCAAGCAAGATCTTCTCCAAGTGTGGCACACTCTCCAAGATAACTAGTAACCCAAAAATAGCGAAATTTCCAAAACTGCAGCTGCAACTTCCTTTTGCGCATTGCAGAAGGAGTTGTCTAAATGTCAAATTGAAATGAGGCAGTTCTGTATTTATACTAATATGGGCACCAGACTGGGGATGACTTATTATTTTTGGGTCTTCAATTTTATTATTATTATTCTTGTGATCCAACTTCTCTTCCTGGGTATTCAACTTCTTCTTGGGGATTCTATAATGGTGTAGATGGGTCTTCTTTTACTTTATTGTGGAGAATGACTGCCTGAAGTTGCAAATATCCAACGCTCCCTCTCAACGAGGGAGGCATTCTCCATACTTGGATTTCTTCTGTCATAGAAAGGTTATCTTCATGAGCCATGTTGATGTGCCATATCTGCACATGCATTACATCTAGGAATATGCATGTGATAGTATATCAAGTACATCCACTCCTTAAAAGGAGAACGACTACACCTACGCCATTCACCACTAGTAGAGCCCCGAGAGTGAATGAATAATTACCCTTGGTCATACCAGCACTAGAATAGCCCCATGCATGACCAATCTGGGACAATGTCTGCCAAATTCTTATTTGGGCCACTCACCACTAGAAAAGCCCCGTGGATGAGTGAATCATTCTCATTTTCTCATATCAGAAATAGCATAGCCCCATGCATGACCAATCTAGGAAAAAAAAATTCTCAAACATGGAGAACATCAACATACCTGGGCCAATCACTATTAGGCTCCAATCTACTGATGTAAATTAGAGTGCAAATGATTGTCAATCCGGTGTTTGTAAGACTTAGAGGCACATCCAAAATATATGGATTTAGAGATAACTTTTATTCTTTAATGTGAATAAACCAAAACCTATTCTAAGAGCTGAATATGGAAGAGATGCTAAGCTTATGTTCAGAAGTCCTATTCATAGATCTCATAACAATAATCAGCAATTGTTTTCCTAAAGTGTATCAACAGTAAGCATTCAAGA
>SNQJ01S0249255.1:0-12946 GCA_010110895.2 Picea sitchensis | reverse complement strand
AAATTTAATTATAATAGAATATGAAAAAATATTAAATAAATTTAATTATAATAAAATATTAAATAAATTCAACTTAAGAAAACATCAAACAACCATCAAAATGTGCAAATTTCTCAAATAATTTTTTTCTTTGTACTAACAAACCCATGAACCTTTCATCAAGTATGAAAGGTTCCTAAACAATTTTTATCTTTGTACTAACAAACCCATGAACCTTTCATCGAGTCATACATGTCATCATGCAATATTTTTTTGTAAGGCATGCACGTCATCATGATGTATACATGTCATCATCATGACGTGTAGCTCATCTCTAACTTGTAAAATATTTTGTCATTGTCATTATGGTGTTTTTTTAATTCTATAATTGAAATTGGTGTAGTAGGTGCACTTGCAAGTTACGAAGGGGTGGTTGGAATAAAGGTATGTAAATGAAATCCAATCAATATGTATTAATTGTAGGGATATTGGTCAGATGAAATTATGATGGTATGTTATTGAGGTGTGTAGATGAAAAGAACTAATAAAGGAATTTCATGAAGTTATATGTGGAAGACATTTTGCACCAACCATTACTTCCCACAGAATAATAAGAGCTAGGTATTATTGGCCATCAATTTTTAAGGATTCATATGCAATGGTGAGGAAATGCCTTTCCTGTAAAAATTTCTTAGGAAAGATGAAGAGGTATACAATTCCTTTGCAATCTTTACTAGTCGAAGAACCATTTGCATAATGGGGAATAGTTGTCAATGGGTCAATAAACCCAAAATAAAGTAAAGGACATGTATACATTCTTACCACCATATATTATTTTACAAAGTGGCAGGAAGCAGTGGCATTAAAAAGGGTTGATTATGAAGAATTTATAAAGTTTTCTAAAAAAAAATATTTTAACAAGGTTTGGGGTACCAGAAAAGTTCATCATTGATAATGGGTCAATCTTCATTGGATCAAAGTTTACCAATTTTTGTGGGGAATATGGTATTTTAATGGGGAAATCATCAAATTACTATCCTCAAGGAAATGGACTCGTTGAATCAACAAACAAAACATTGATTAAAATTATAAAGAAGACAATTGAGAAAAATCAAAGGACTTGGCATTTAAAATTGATAAATGTTTTTTGGGCAAGTAGGATGACACCAAAGGATAGCACTGGAATATTCCCTTATGCGTTGGTCTATGGAAAATAATAAAAAATGCCACTTAGTCTTGAATTGAATGCTCTGACTTACACAATAAATATTGAAGATACAAAATATACTCCTCCTTTGCAAAATATATTCAATCAATTGTTAAAGCTAGAAGAAGAGAGAGCCAAAGCATTAAAGAAAATATGTCAGAGACAACAAAATTTCAAGAAGTATTTTGATCAAAGTGTGACAATAAATAATTTTCAAAAAGGTGAACTAATACTACTCTGGAAAAAATAAAAATAAAATCCCTCTATAAATACTAAATTTGAAGCACTCTAGATTGGGCCCTATCTCATTTAAAATATTTTAAGCTTCAACTTGTACATGCTCAAGGATATGAAGGGAATTGTTTTTATGTTGCTTGTCAATGGGAAACACTTGAAGACTTACTTTGCTTGAATTTTTCTTCTCTTTGGTACATAATTTGTTTTCATGGTTTTGTATATTCTCACCTCTTAGACTCCATTTCCCAACTAATAAGACATATGGTCTTGATATTCTGGATTCTTGATAACTCGTAGGGGGTGTTATCCCCTAACCTAGGGATAACTAGGGAGATTATGTCTTGAGGCCCACAGGTCCTAGACATGGAGTAACAAGAGCCATATCGACTTGAGCATGGCCCTAGAGGGCCCATCCTTTCATTATTCAGTGCCTCCACTTTGTCAGCAACAACAACATCCATCACCTCGGTTTGGTCCTACAACAAGGATGGATCTTTCTCCATGAGGTAATGAGTCTGGGTATCATGGTATGTGTCACTACGATCCTCAAAACCTTTTAATATGTGCATTTAATTCTTTTTTCTTCTAACGTGTGCTTGGATCTTATGCTTTTCCACTTAACCACACCTGAGGGGAATGGAAGTATGTCATAGTAAGATGGTACCCATAGGGTTTGAGTTTCCACTGGGGGTATTCATGAAAGACTATCGTCTGCTCCCACCATACTTACCACTTTTCATCTTTTTCCCGCTCATACATCCCATTTCATTGGTCCAGGAGTTGGGTTGGCTAAATATCTAAGGGTTGTACCTTACCTTGTGGGAAGAAGTGGCTAAAGGCCCAGAGGGTAAAAGTAGTTGGCAAAAGATAAAATACAAAGGAATGAAACCTTGATATGCTTCAACCAGGGATCCCCGAGAAAGAAATAAGAAGCTTCTCAATAAGAAATAGTGGGACCCATAAAAAATAATAAAACAAGACCTAGTTAGAGGATAGGGGGTCTCATCACGAGATAGCCTATTAGGTCCATGGGCATGTAGCGGTATGACACTACCAAAATATAGTCACCACGTCAGGATAGTGGCTCTTGGTGGCATAACCAAGAGAAATGGGGTCTCATCACAAGCCATCCTTTTCATTTTTGTGAAATGCTTGTGGGTAACATTACCACCACTAGTCACCATGCCAGGGTAGTGTCCCCTAACTATCCTATTGAAATAAAAAGCAATAAGAATAATGATAAAATGCATTAATGGTATTGGAAACATTTGCATCCATGATAGATGCAACTTAGCCTCTTCAGAGGCACCCACATATAAGCCATACATTACCCTTCTTTCACTGCACCCCTTGCCCAGACATCCCTTACCACCTCATCCACTCACATGGCCTAGATTGAATTCCCCTATAAACATCCCACATCTAATGAGCATTATCCCAATAGGATGTCCTAGAATTCCCTCCAAACTTGGCTTGCATATTAGCATAATGTCTTTGAGCACTTTTCCAGGTAAANAAAGTGGGTTTTATGCACATGTTTAATAACTTGATGATTAGATGTGATTGACATTTCTATGATCCTTGTGACTTATGAGTCCATGGAGGGTGTATCTGTTGATGTTGCAGGGCCACACATGATGGAAAGGTACCCCAATGGATAGGTACACATGAGGAGATGATTAGTTCGGACCTCCATGGGGATAAAATCCCACCAGATGGATGTTGAGACACCAGCAGGGGGCAGAGACAGATCAAAGGATTTCACCAGAGAGAGAGGAGGACGTTTCACCAGGGACAGCATGACAGGCCTATAACCAAGGGGTTTTTTCCATTTCCATCATGATGTAGGCCTTGGAAGTCCCATGAAATCACCCAGGTCACCCATGACATCATATAACGTTTTGAGATATTTTGGAGACATTTGTGTGCCAAGTGGCACATGTGGCAGGTTTCTGAGGCCCAAGAAGGCCTAACATTTTGCTCGAGGAGGCCAATGTTGCCCAAAAAGGGCCTAACGTCACCCTAAAAGGGAATGAAGTCACCTTAGCATATTTATTTAGGGTTTATTTGTGACATTTAATGTAAAAATTGGATATTATTTGTAACTTGCCATGTCAACCTTTTTGACCTAATTTTGGTCTTTAGTATAGTATAAATAAGGGGAAATTACCTCTTATTTTTTATCATCTTTCACTCACACTTGTGAGGTCTGAAATTTGCACCCTAATTAGGGTTTTATGACATAAATTTAGTGCACACTTGTTGAAGGAAAGCTAATCTTGGTGTTTTTGGNGTATAAATAAGGGGAAATTACCTCTTATTTTTTATCATCTTTCACTCACACTTGTGAGGTCTGAAATTTGCACCCTAATTAGGGTTTTATGACATAAATTTAGTGCACACTTGTTGAAGGAAAGCTAATCTTGGTGTTTTTGGGCATTTTCTTGGTGGAAAGTCTACAACTAGGTGATATGCTAGATTATTCTTGGTGAATGTAAGTAAAATTCTGAAATTCTTCTTTCTTTTGAATAGTTATGGTATCTTTACTTTTAATTTTTCTAAGATTATGAGATTTCTAGATTAAAACCCTAGGATATTAAGCACATGTTATTTTCCTTAGCTCAATTGCTATTTTCCTACTAGATTGTGCCAAAGAGTCATTTTTCTTGAAGCCATGGCTAAGGGCCTTACCATTGCAACACCCTAGTACTTGTTGCTTCATCTTAGTCGTCATTTTCTTCATCTTTGAGTTAAATAAGGAGGAAAATCTACTAAGGCCTAGGGTTACCTACACCTTAGTAGTCATTTTCCCCTAGGGTTTGGTGGTTGAGGCCTTCGTTTACCAACACTTCATTCATCAACTCCTCTTGTCTTTGGCTCTCCAATTATCATCATTTTTCTTCAACATTTTCTGCCACTTTATTGACTCCATTTTCCCTAAGAAATCACTAGTCTAATTCCTTTATTGAGTAATTCATCAACACAACCTTCAAAACCTATTCTTTGGACAACCTACTAACACTTTCTAACCCTAGAATAGCTTGATCTACTAACCTAATTGTTGTTGTTTCTAAAGTAAGTTACAGCCATTAAATGCAACATTAAAATCTCATAAAGTAATTGTAAAGGTTGAATTATACTTTTTCTTATGTGCTTCTGTCAAATGCTAATATTATGACTTCAATGGTTAGTGGTTTTTAGTCATTTTGAAGCTAGTTTCAAGACATTTTATGTGAAGTATTTCTCTATAAACATTGTTGTTATAATATTTATGTTTACTTCACCATATTCAACAAATTGCTTTATTTAATAAATTCAATGGTTTTATGAAGTGCTAACTAGTAAGTACTCTTGCAAATATATAGTTTTCATGTTGCTTTATTCCAGGAAGGTACACTTCTGGCATATGATCTCTTCATTGGTTATTTAAACCAGACTTTCTGATCAGTGGTGACTTGTGAGAGGGGATATTTATGTAGCCACTTTGACTTTGCATTCTCAAACCGCTAGGTTATCAGGGACGTCTCCCCTGGGATACCACCCTAAATAGAAAGAGAAATCCTATTGAGGTGACAGTGATAGGATAGTCTCTTGTTACGCCAATTTTCTTTCATTTTACCTTCTCTTCTATCAAAGTAAAAATTGTGCGATAACATTTTGGCACCGTTATTTAGGAACACTGAGTCAATCCTCCTCAAATGACACTTTTTTGTTAAGCCTCTCCTAAAAAAACCTTTATCTTAGAAGCTTACCTGGCGACTCCAATAAGGGCGACTCCCTTATCTCTTTGATAATTTCAAGAAAATTATCTTAGAAGAAAGCCTCCCCGAAAATCTCTTGTCGTAAAATCACTCTTTGGTGGTAGTCTTCCTTTAAACACAATGTCTAGCATGGGAACTCAGACCACCATTCCAACCCAAGCCAATAACCAAAGACAATGGCCATCCAATCTTTTCAAACCACTAGACATGAAAGCTATAATAGGATACCCTAGGCAAATGCCCCCCAAGTATGAGAAATGGCTGCCTAAATTCACCAAAAATGATTGAATCATTGTCGAGGATCATATGAGAAATTTTTGGACATTTTTCCAGCTTCATCCCATTAGTGATGATGTTGAAGACTTGGTTATGAAACTTTTCTCTGCTACGCTCTTGGATGGCTCAAGATGTTGGTACAATAGTCTTCCTGATGGAAGTATTAAAACCATGGATAAGTATTAAAGCCTTCAGAGACAAGAACCCCCAAACAATCCAATAAGATCAATAAATAACCAAAAAGATTGAATACAACCTTCTATCATCCAAAGTTGAACCTTTCTCAGCCCCAAGAATCAGAATAGATGCTAAACCCAAGATAGTACACAATGTTGAGCCTGCTTCGGACATTAGTGTTAGCTTGGCTACATTGCATATGACTATAGACGACATGGAAAAAACCCAAGAACTAATGATGAATAGGATTTTCAACCTAGAAAGAACTCGACATTAAACCCCTAGGGTTCCATACAAGGGTCAATTATAGAAAGGGAACCAAGTTTTCAGACCAAATAATTATCAAGAGTTTCCAAATACTTTAGCTCCTACAAATGTGGTGGATGAAAACCATTGGTTCTTACAATGAATTGAGGCACGTTGGGATCATGATTGTCCTTACAACAATGGAGGTCATGACCAAGTAAACATAATGAACCACTCCATAGAGGGACCCCCGATCAGCCTTAATATTTCCCCTGAGGAACATCAAGAGGGCATAAAAGAAGCAGCGAGGAAAGATAGGATGGAGGTGATAAAAACTTTGGACCAATAATCAAGAGAGATATTGAAGAAACAAGAATTCTAGGTGTATACTAGAAAAAAGAAGCCAAACCAACCTATTTCTACCAATCCTGTAGTATCCCAAATGAGGCCTCCACCCATGAACATTATCCTACCTAAGAAACCTCCCCAAAATGAAAGAGTGGACTTAGACTTTGATTTTGAAGGGGCATTATCCAAGATGCATGTGACCATCCCCTTAAGAGAAGTCATCAAGGTACCATTTGTCATGGAAAGATTTGATAATTTCTTCAAAGGATTAGATGGACTGATGGACCCTCCTATCATGTTACAATCCAATCACTTTAGGGTCCAATATGATGAAAACCCACCTTTATTCATGACCTTGTTGATGAATAACAAGTCCCTCAACAACTGTATGGTGGATTCAAGGGCAGGTGCCAACATGATGTCCCTCAAGGTTATGCAACAATTGGGCCTAAAAGTCACATGAACTTATAGGAATGTGTGTGGTTTTGAGTCTAGAACCATATGCACACATGGGGTAATAGAAAATGTGGAAGTATTCCTTAAGAAATACCCCGAGAGAGTGATCCATATTGACATTGTGGTAGTAGATGTCCCAGATGTGTGGGGGATGTTATTTTCTAGAAAATTTTCTTCAATGTTGGGAGGCACTCTCGAGATGGACCTAACCTACATCAATGTACCTATGAATTATGGAACAATAATCCATCTCCCGAATGTGGCAATAACCAAAATCCATGTGAAAGAAATTAATGACCCCGTCAAAACTGACAAGGCACATGAGCCAATCATGGAAAGTCTTCCTGAATTTTCTCATGATGATATTCCCTTTGCTATGGAGGAATACTTTGATCAAATACAATGGACGAAAAGAGAATATTATCAGCCACTCCTGGACAAGTATAAAGGTAAGGAAGTTGGGGTTGTAAAGCGATTAAAGAAAGGAGAAGACAATGTATTGATTCAACCATCCCAACAATAAGTTTTCACAGTAGAGTCCCACCCTCCTCCCTTTGCACAATATACTAGGGTTGTCCAAGAAACAACCAAGTTCAAAACCAGAGAATACAGATAAAGAGACATACTATGGATGTGAGACACCACGAAGGGAAAACGTACTAATCTCAAAGGGGATATAGAATTTTGGTCTGGACCTTTCAAAATCGGAAGGAAGTCATTCATTGATACCTATTATTTATCCACATTGGAAGGAAGAAGGCATTTGTTACCAATTAGCAGGCACCTCCTCAAACCCCATAAGGGGGTGGATACTTGACTTCACAGGTCACAGGTTATACCGAATATTCTGAGGTTCTCATGCGCTCTATGATGAGCACATGTCCCTGCGTTGGAGCTAGATGTTATCCCCTAACCTAGGTATAACTAGGGAGATTATGTCTCGAGGCCCACATATCCTAGACATGGAGTACTGAGATCCAGATTGACTTGAGCATGGCCCCAGAGGGCCCATCCTTTCATTCTTCAGCGCCTCCACTTTGTCAGCAGCAACACCATCCATCATTGTGGCATGGTCCTGCAGCAGGGATCGATCTTTCTCCATGAGGTAATGAGTCCGGGTATCATGGTATGTGTCACTCTGATCCTCAAAACCTTTTAATATGTGCATTTAATTATTTTTTCTTCAAACATGTGCTTGGATCTTATGATTTTCCACTTGACCACACTTGTGGGGAATGACAGGATGTCATAGTAAGCTGGTACCCATAGGGTTTGAGTTTCCACTGGCGGGATTCATGAAAGGCCATTGTCCACTCCCACCATACTTACCACTTTTCATATTTTTCCCGCTCATACATCCCATTAAACTAGTCCAGGCATTGGGTTGGCCAAATATCTAAGGATTGTACCTTACCTTGTGGGAAGAAAGAGATAAAGGCCCATAGGGTAAAAGTAGCTGGAAAAAGATAAAAGACAAAAGAATGAAACCTTGAGATGCTTCATCTAGGGATCCCCGACAAAGAAATAAGAATCTTCTCAGCAAGAAATAGAGGGACCCATAAAAAATAATAAAACAAGACCTAGTTAGGGATAGGGGGTCTCATCACGAGCCGACCTATTAGGTCCATGGGCATGTGGCAGTATGAAACTACCAATAGCTGGTCACCATGCCAGGGTAGTGGCTCTTGGTGGCATAGCTAAGAGAAAGGGGGTCTCATCACGATCCAACCTTTTCATTTCCATAAAATTCTTGTGGGTAACATTTCCACCACTGGTCACCATGCCACAGAAGTGTCCCCTAAATAGCATCTTAAAAGAAAATGAAATAATAATAAACATAAAAGGAATGAATGGGATTACAAAAATTTTCATCCATGATAGGTGTAGCTCACCCTTTTCATAGGTACCCACAGGTAATCCATACATTTACCTTCTTTCATTGAACCCCTTTCCTAGACATCCCTTACCACCTTATCCACTCACATGGCCTAGACTGGCTTCCCCTGGAAACATCCCACATCCAATGAGTATTATCCTAATAGGACATCCTAGATTTCCCTCCAAACTTGGCTTTCAGATTAGCATAATGTCTTTGAGCACTTTTTTGGGTAAAGGGGGTTTTATGCACATGTTTAATAACTTGATGATTAGATATGATTGACATTGCTATGATCCCTGTGACTTATGAGCCCATGGAGGGCATATATGTTGATGTTGCAGGGATACACCTGATGGACAAGTACACATGGGGAGATGATTAGTTCCGATCTCCATGGGGATGAAAGCCCACTGGATGTATGTTGAGACCCCAGTAGGGGGCATACACAGATCAGAGAATTGCACAAAAGAGAGAAGAGGACGTTTCAATAGGGACATCTTGGCAGGCCTAGACCCAAGGGGGTTATTCCCTTTCCATCATGATGTAAGCCTTGGAAGTCCCATGATTTCACCCAGGTCAGCCATGACATCATCCAACGTTTTGGGATGTTTTGGAGGTATTTTTGTGCCAAGTGACACGTGTGGTAGGTTCCCGAGCCCTAAGAAGACCTAATGTTGTGCTCCAGGAGGACAACGTTACCCAAAAAGGGACTAACGTCACCCTAAAATGGCATGACATCACCTTAGCAGCTTGATTTAGGGTTTATTTGTGACATTTAATGTAGAAACTGGATATTATTTGTAATTGGCCATGTCGTCCTTTTTTACCTAATTTTTGTCTTTAGTATTGTATAAATAAGGGGAAATTACCTCTTATTTTTCATCATCTTTCACTCGCACTTGTGAGGTCTTAAATTTTCACCCTAATTAGGGTTTTATGACTGAAATTTAGTGCACACTTGTTGAAGGAAGGATAATCTTGGTGTTTTTGGGCATTTTCTTGGTGGAAAGTCTATAACTAGGTGATATTCTATATTATTCTTGGTGAATGTAAGTAAAATTCTGCAATTCTTCTTTCTTTTGAATGGTTATGATATCTTTACTTTTCATTTTTCTAAGATTATGAGATTGATAGCTTAAAACCCTAGGATATTAAGCACATGTTAGTGTCCTTATCTCAATTGCTATCGACCTACTAGATTGTGCCAAGGAATCATTTTTCTTGAATCCATTAACAAGGGCCTTGCCATTGCAACACCCTAGCACTTGTTGCTTCATATTAGCCTTCATCTTCTTCACCTTTGAGTTAAACAAGGAGGAAAATCTACTAATACCTAGGGTTACCTACACCATAGTAGTCATTTTACCCTAGGGTTTTGTGGTTGAAGCCTTGGCTTACCAACACTTCATTCATTGACTCCTCTTGTCTTTGGATCTCCAATTATCATCCTTTTTCTTCAACATTTGCTGCCACTTTTTTGACTCCATTTTCCCTAAGAAAGAGCTAGTCTAAGTCCTCCATTGAGTAATTGATCAACACAACCTTCAAAACCTATTATTTGGACAACCTACTGACACTTTCTAACCCTAGAATAGATTTATCTACTAACCTACTTTTTGTTGTTGCTGAAGTAAGTTACAACCATTAAATGAAGCATTAAAAATTCATAAAGCAATTGTAAAGGCTGAATTATACTGTCTTATGTTCTTCTTTCAAATGCTAATATTATGACTTCAATGGCTAATGGTTTTCAATCATTTTGAAGTTAGTTTCAAGACATTTTATGTGAAGTATTCCTCTATAAACATCATTTTTATAAGATTTATGTTTACTTCACCATATTCAACAAATTTCTTTATTTAAGAAATTCAATAGTTTTATGAAGTCTTAACCAGCAAGTGATCTTGAAAATATATAGTTTTCTTGTTTCTTTGTTCTAGGCAGGTACACTTATGGCATATTATATCTTCATTGGTTATTTAAACCGAGCTTTCTGATCAGTGGTGACTTGTGAGAGGGGATCTTTACCTAGCCATTTTGACTTTTCCTTCTCAAACCCCCAGGTCATCGGGGACGTCTCCCCTGGGCCTACCACCCTAAATAGAAAGAGACATCCTGTTGATGTGATAGTGATAGGATAGTCTCTTGTTATGCCAATTTTCTTTCCTTTTACCTTCTCTTATATAAAAGTACAAATTGTGCGATAACAGGGAGTTATCATCCCACAATTGGAGGTAGTTTTTAAACGTCATAAGTCCTTCTTTGTTTTTCATTACTCTTCCCTTATATTTCTTGTAAGTATGTTTACCTCCCATAAAATTTCATTCTCATGCCTGATCTCCATGACTTATGCTTTTTTTTTCCATACTTTTGTTGTTTTTTTATATTCGCAAGTTGGAAGTCTCGTGGACTCAAGGTCTATCACTTTTCATCTTTGAACCATTTTTCCAAAATTAGTTTATTTTTCACTCATGGACTCACGGGCTCGCGATCTGTTTTATTTTGCATCTCTTGTCTTCATAAGTCCATCCGAAAAGTATCAATACTTAGGCATTTTTCTTATCATGACAGACTCATGGACTTGTGGACTCTTGGACTCACAATCTCATTTGAATGTTTCCACTCTGTCTCCCCACCATGACATGTAATTTTTTTCACAGTTCTTGAGTCATATTAAATGCTAATTCTACAAACTCAACTGATAAATTGAATTATGAAAAGGTCATTATTAATGATGTTTCTATTGAGGCAAATCACATTCATTTCAGGTTAGTTCTTTCATCAATGATCTAAATTAAATATTATTTCATTATTCTAAGTGATTTTACAAAGAAGTCTATCAACCTATTGAATATGGATGAAAGAAAATAACATTTATATGGGGATACCTTGAATCTATTCACCAAAGAAGATCATAATTACCATTGGTCAAGGTCATATTGGTATTATTCAACATTACCAGACAAAGATAATAATAAGGTTTGGACATCAGGAATAGCTCTCGTTGGTTGTGTCCATGAGGTTTTTGAGTGCAAAGATATTGTCACCTGGTGTATTGATAAATTTGTCCAGAACTGATCCAAGGGATCAAAATATGCTCAAAAATCAAAGTGATCAAAATTTATTCAAAACGGACTCGTGCGTAGGTCACGTCCTCACAATCCTAATGAAAATTGAATGGGTTGAAACATACGTCGTATACAAGAGATATCACGTTCTATCCACTTTGACAAAAATATAAAATTTTGCTGACTCTACAATCTGTATATTCTGTATTGTGTTAACGTGGCAAGATCGTACTACTGACATGGTAGGGTCATACTACTGACATGGCAAGGCTGTACTGGTGACATGGAAGTTGACCTTACTGACACATGGCATGTGACCGTACTGAAACATGTCAAGTGTTGATGTGGCAAAGGGGGACGTGGCAAGGTGTGGCAGGCTCATACGAGGACCTATTCAGATTTGACATGTGGCGATGTGTTGGACCAATGGTATGGTGCCAAATGGCCCAGACATGGGATGCCACGTGGCACCACTCCATAGTGTAAAAGTTGTTGGAGTTCGTGGGGGTCGAACCTGTGACCTCTAGGACAAGTGGCAAAGTACTAGCATAGGCCTAGCTACCAACCTCCCTACCAGTATTCCTTACTACATATACATTAAAATTATATTATAAACTTGAAATATGATTCATCCGAGTGCGGAAAGGGTCGGGGATAAGCCCAAACCCTTGGTCTCAACCATACCTTAATCCTTAGTAGTGTAACCAGGGGCATGGGGAACCACAAGTGTCAGTCACGGGCACATGTCATTTCCACATGACCATGCACAAAGTTCCAACGGTCAGCCGGTCCGGGGGGAAAATCCAGGTCGGCGCCCGACCAAATGGGGGGGGCATGCAACCACGTCCTCTTTCCTTCTAGGAACATATACCTGTAACCATGCAAAAATTGCACCCACGATCAGAAATGGCATGTGTGCTAAGTTTTTGGCACAAAAAACACACAGAGGCTAGGTTCAATCATTTTGGGTGCGTTTTGGTAACAGAGACAACAAAGAATTGGGAGAAATTTCCAGGGAGTGATTCCAACTCAGTTTTTCAACGTTCTAGAGCCATTGAATCCATCTATTTGTTATTCTGAGAATTGTAAAGAACTAATTTTGACACTTCGAGCATTAATGAAAATGATCAATTGGAAGATGGACCAGGAGATGTAGCCCAAGAGAGGGGTGAACTCCTTTATCATTTTGATGTGTTAATGTGTTTACTTTGATGGTTGTTTATGATTTTTTATGCTGCTCATGATTAAGTGAAAATACTCATTAAGTTTTAATATGTGTTTGTAACTTGATCCTATTACCCAAGCACATACA
>SNQJ01S0249253.1:0-12946 GCA_010110895.2 Picea sitchensis | reverse complement strand
CATGGATGACATGCCCTACAATTAGCTCATTTATAGCCCAATCAATTGGGTTTGTACGGGTAGGGGGAATAATGATTAAAACATAATAGGGTATATTTTACTCAATATCTCCCCCACCCTCGTATAAGTGAGACATGTGTCTTCAAGATGAGATCACTAAGCAGTCCAGTGCAAAATGGGAAACATATTTCCCACCTTTACAAAAGTTGTATTATGATTTCATTACATCCACACCTCCAAAAGGTCATATGTCCCTTCCATTCAATCAATCATTGTCTTATCACTATTTTTTTTGTCACCCTTTCATTCTTAAGGGTGGAGAGAGTGAATGGGAGATAGAGAAAGTCACAATACAATGATGTATTCAATGAAATGGAGATATGACCATTTGGAGGTGTGGAGGTAGTGAAACCATGGTACAATTTTTGGTGAAATCATGGTACAAAGTATTTATTTAGGGTTTTATTAGGGTCTTTTTCCCTCTTGGAGAGTCAGCACCAAAATGGATCAGCACGATAAAATTTTGATTGTATGTTTATATGTTGATGACATGATATATACTGGAAATCTTGAGTTAACGATTTTTAAACATGCCATGCAATCTGAGTTTGAGATGACAAATCTTGGCATAATGAAATGTTTTTAGGGTATTGAGGTTGATCAATCAACCAAAGGCATTTTTGTTTGTCAGCAAAAATATGCAACATACATCATCAAAAGATCCCGCATGGAAGACTACAATCTAGTAGAAATGCCTATACCCCTATGCACAAAATTGAGCAAGCAAGATGAAGGACCTACAATGGATTCTACCCTGTACAAAAGCTATGTAGGAAGTTTGTTGTATCTTACAACAACTAGGCCTAATATAATGTATGCATCCAGCCTTTTTTCCAAGTTTATGGAATCCCCCAAAGATTCTCACTAGAAGATGGCGAAAAGGATTCTGAGATATGTTGCAGGAACTCTCAATTTTGGCTTATGGTACACTCAATATGATGATAATCATCTCTCTGATTACACAGACAGTGATTTTGCAGGTAGCCTAGAAGACAGAAAAAGCACCTCAGAACATTCTTTTCACATGGGCACGAACCTGATTTCATCGGCATCAAAGAAGAAAACAATTGTATTAATATCTTATGTAGAGGCAGAGTATGTCGCTTCTACCTCAGCTTCCTGTCAAGCTATGTGGCTGAGAAGAATATTGAAAGATATGTCACATACAGAAAAGGATCCAACTCCTATCTTCTGTGACAACACCTTAGAAATTACTCTATCCAAAAATTATGTGTTTCACAAAAAAGGCAATCATATTGACACTTTCTTTCACTTCATTTGTGAGATTGTCACTAATGGTGACATAGCACTTCAATTCTATGGCTCTCGAGATCATCTCACAAATATTTTTACAAAGCCACTCGAAAAATTTGTTTTTGATTTTCAAAGACAACACTTGGGCATTATCAGTGTTGATGTTTGTAACTCTTGAGTATATGTGATTAATCTCGATTGGTGATTGCCATCTCTAAACCTTGAGTATATGTAATTAATCACGATTGGTGATTTCCATACAACTACAAGTAAATCTTGTAAATGTATTATTGTTTAATTGTAAATCCCAAAAAAGTTGTCTGGGGGGTGAAGCCTTAAAGTATTGGCCATGGTATCACTAGAGGAATGAGAGGAGGCCCTATTAAACTAAAAGACCTCAAGAGTTATTCAGATTATTTTCCTTATCCCCGATTTCAAGATAAATAGGTTAATGAGGGAGCTTTGCAGTTCAACAACCAACCACCCCAATGAATAGAAGTATGGTTGGTTTCCAAAAGGGACAGCTAGAGGACAACATAAAATATCATCATGGGTCCCCATGATTGGCCCACGAGTTTCCTTCTAATAGAAAAAGTAGAAGGATTGGTCGAGAAATTTCCGCAGCTATGCGTGCAAGAGAAACACATGATTTCAAAGAGAGGATATGATATTCTCCGAAGGGGGCCATGGTAGCTGGACTCAATGGAGAGTCCAGAACACCCATAAGTATTTATGATTCTGTCTAGGTTAATTGAAAGTAAAGAATTTATGCTTGTAATAGTTTGTAATTGTGTATGCATGTTTTATAGGCTTGTGATTGTTCCATTTAGAAGAAAATATGCTTGGGTGATAATGTATCTAAGTAGAATGGCACGTGCATTGCACACCCGAACATGAACACATTACAAATGTTCTAAACTATGGAAAATAAGCACGCATCTGTGAATTTCTAGCATGCACAAAAGTATAGACGTTGTAGAAAAAAATAGATGGCCTGTTAAAAAACTTAGAAAGAACTAGGAACAAGTTCCTCTGAGTTTAATTCCTAAATGAGACTACGAATTCGGGAGAGAACCCATGTTTTAAACCAAGTTAACGACTACCATTAATCCTTTATATAATTTCTACTAAGAAAAATGAACCTTCTAATTTAAACCAAGATACACTTAAAAAGAACTTTTAGCTTCAAATTTCTCCCAAAAACACAACTATTTTGAATTTTATGCATATAAACTCAAGCACATAATTACAAAACTCTATCCCTAATGAAATCACACACATAATTACAAAACCCTATCCCTAATGTTGCATGCAAATCAATATTTCACTTTGACTCTATGTTTCCATTATGAGTGTGATAAACCAAATTTTGTTTTTTGAATAACAATAATCTTTCTACTTAAAATTTTTTTTTATAGGAGAAAATAGAACCCTTTCTAAACTGTTGTGGAAATTAGAAAATTAAAGAAAGCATCAAGGGTTTCTATGCCAAGAAGAACCCTTCACAATGGTGACTTTCAAAGGATGGCAACAAAATGCAACAAATATGGGGTTTCTGAACTGACCCGTTTAGAGATTCAAAGTAGAGGATATGAGATTCTATGAAGGGGTCCATGGTAGTTGGACCCCTTCGGAGAATCTCATATACTCTCTTTGAAATCATGTGTTTCTCTTGAAAGTAAAGAATTTATGCTTGTAATGGTTTGTAATTGTGTATGCATGTTTTTATAGGCTTGTCATTGTTCCATTTTAGAATAAAATATGCTTTAGTGATAATGTATCTATGAATGGCACGACAAGACAATTCAACATGAACACACTAAGCAAATGTCTCACATAAAAATAAGCACGCATCTAAGGAATTTGCAGCATGCACACAGTATAGAAGGGAAAAAAATAGATGGCTTGTTAAAAACCTTAGAGAGAACTATGAACAAGTTCCTCTGAGTTTAAGTCCTAATGAGACCTGCTATTCAGAGGGGAACCCATGTTTTAAAACCAAGTTAACGATGACCATTAATCCTTTATATAATTTCTACTAAGAAAATGAACCTTCTAATTTAAACCAAGATACAATTAAAAAGAACTTTTAGCTTCAAATTTCTCCCAAAACACAAATTATTTGGACTTTTATGCATATGAACTCAAGCACACAATTACAAAACTCTATCCCTAATGAACTCACACACACATAATTACAAAACTCTATCCCTATGTTGCATGCAAATCAATATTTCACTTTTACTCTGTGTTTCCATTAGGAGTGTGATAAACCAAATTTTGTTTTTTGAATAACATTCATCTTTCTACTTAATTTTTTTTATAGGAGAAAATAGAAACCTTTCTAAACTGCTATGAAATTAGAAAATTAAAGAAAAGTATCAAGTGTAGTTTCAAGAACCCTCTAGAATGGTGACTTTCAAAGGATGGTAACAAAATGCAACAAATATGGGGGTTCTGAACTGACCCATTTAGAGATTCAAAATATGGAGAATAACTTCCCCGTCAACCAAAAGAAAAGTCAATTAATTCAAATTTCATCAAGTAAATCGAATTCTCCCAATTTTGAATCTCTGTAAGAAAAGTCACAGAGAAATGAAATTTCTGTGACAACACCAAGATTTTCTTATCCTTTCCATCAATCAGAACTCTCTCCATTGTCTTAACCTATTGGCTTCAAACCTCTTGATAGGGCCTCCTCCATCTCATAGGCAATTCTTCATTGGTCTCTACACCTCCCAGAATATGTGCCAATGGGAGAAAGTTGACTCTCAAAGCTTGGATATAGCTATGATTTGTGACTGCAGATGAAGGGATATATATTTAGCATGACTCACTCATCAAAATGAAAGTAGTCACACTCCTAAAGAGGAAGAAAATAATCACCATTTTGGGTAAATGAAATGTTTTGGAATGTGGAAGGATAAATAGTTAGTCATTTGAATCTTCTCAAAGAGAACTCAAAAGAAATAAATCGACGTATAAATTTGTCTTAATTAGAAAGACGAGGGGTATTGATGAATGATTGGTTATTCCGGGAAGAATGATAACATACTCAAAACTAGAGGGACCTTCAAGAAGGTTGCATATGTTATGAACCATTTCTTCAAGATAGTGGTAGCGAAGAAACACATAGCCCAAAGGGGATGGATTTCACATGATGGGAAAGTGAGGTGGTTAATTAAATACTCAAATTGAGACACATACAAACAAACACATTTCACTTTCACATGTCCTCTAATCATGATTACCATACAAACACATTTCAATTTCATTTAGCGATAAATTATTAACTGCTGTTTAACACAAAGGAATGTTTAATGGGTCTCCCCAAGTCTAGGAAGTTGAAACCCCTCTCTGACATTCTTTTGCAATCTATTCTCCATTACGACAACACTTAGTGATGTACAACATGACTAAATATGATCGTTTCATCCAGAAAATTGTTGATTATTCCCATGCAATCCGATGTCTTCAAAGATTCAACAGAGAGGAGATAAACAGAGTGGAGAGTTGAGATAACCAAGCTAGTGTGCAAATCCAAGAGAGAGGTCTCACCGATGTTTATGGTAATTTTGAGATCAAATTGTTTAGAGTAAGATTATGTCTTGAAGAAAGAGAATGGGTTGTGGCATTTCTTTAAGAATGGTATAATCCATTCTCTTTCTTCAAGAATGGTATAATTGTTATTCTTATGAAATTCCTGTGAAATTCAATTAGATGACCATCACTTTTCCTCGATGTTTATTCATCTTATCAAAGTAGGTGATCCTTATATTGATGACATGCAAGTCAAGGTTAATGCTTTGGAGAAGCTTAGGTTTAATGTATTTATGGTGGTGGGTTATAGAGATAAAGTCCGATTTGCATGAGAATTTACTAGGGAAGACATTGGAATATTTTTATAAGAGTCAAATTTGGTAAGGGATCATGTTTTACATTCAAATCCACAAAGGAAATTTTTTAAGCATGTAGCTTCATTTTCTTCATCTCAAATTTTCTCCTTTTACTCTCACAACAATATATTTCTGTGTTTCCTTTTTGTCTTTATATTAGGTGCAAACCCAGGGAATAATTGTTTAGTCCCTACCTTTTCAATGATGATATTTTTGGGGGATTTGGTATTCTGAGATTTGGGATTAATTCATCAGATGGATCCCAAAACTTGTCACTATCATATTTATAAAAAATAAATGATTTTAGGGTTCATGGTGCATAATGCATAGTAAACAAACACTCATGTCTTATTTATTTTCATCCACGTCATTGTTACTCCATATTTAAAATGTGAATATATTGTGCACCAAGCAATGAATAATTTCTACATAAAACATACTACTAAACACAATGAGTAAACCGCTTATTTGAAAAAGAGTGGGAGGTGTTTTAATTCTGAGCATGACAATTGACATATCATCCATAGAAACCATTATATAGGTAATATTCATCATATCGTGTTTCCAACGAGTCATCTTGAGTGAATTTTGGAGTTCTAGATCTCAACTTATAGCCTCAGGAAGTTGAGGTTCCAAACAAATTTCCCAACAAGTCATGAAAAGAGCTCACTGGTATTTTAATATCTAGAAACATTATTACCAAATTCATCCATTTGAGACCTATCCCATTGTATTCCTTAGCAAATTATTTTTCCACCACTAGTATGGTTTATTCTAAACAAATGTCTCTCTATCATGAGTTTTAAGCTCCTCAATCTTAGTCTTTGATTTAAATTCACCCTTTTTTTAGTCCCACATGCATTTTGGTGGGTGAATAATTGGTGTTTATAATGTAAAGGCATTCCATATAATTCATGTAAAGTAAATGAGATTATGGAGGTCTTAGTACTTTCTCAAGATTACAAAAATCATATCTCACATCGTTTTGGTCAGCCATCATCACTTAGTCAACTCACATGATGTTTGACATCATACCTGAATCTAATTACTAATTCTCCATGCCCCAAAAATAAAAAGAAATGAAATGGTAAGAACAAGGAGGAAAAAGCTACCTAAGTATGGGATACATGTATGGAGTGCAGAGGAGTAGATTGGAAGAGGAGAAAAAATGGCTAAGTATGAGGAGAGAAGTGAAAAGAGCAGGAAAATGGTGAATATGAGAAGAGAAGGAAGGAATATGAGACTAAGAAACTGCCTAGTCAACCTATTGATGTTTTACATGAACAAATTCACTTACCATTTTACCTTCCATGTACGAGAAAATAAAATAAAATGAAAGAATAGAAAAGTGAATGTGAAAAGGACTAACTATGGGATATGGAGTGTAGAGAGTAGAGGAAGGAGGTAAAATGTTATGGAGGAGGAGTATGAAGAGACAAGAGAAAAAAAAAAAAAAAATGGCTAAATATGATGAGAGAGTAAGGAAGAGAAGAGAACAGAGCATATGAGAAGGGAAGTGAAAGGAATATGAGACTAGGTATGAGAGAAATGACTAAGGAAATATGAGAGTAATGAGGAGAAATGGATAAGTATGGGATGACAATGGGATGAGTAGAGCATGGAAGAGAGGTGAAGGGATAAGAAAGGAAAAGGTTAAGTGTGGAGATGGATGAAGAATAATGAGATAATGAGATGCATGAAGAATGGACAAATGCAGTAGGGAAATGACTAATCATAGATATGGAGAGGATATGGACAGTGAGACAAATGACTAAGTAGGGAGAGCACTTATCAAAAAATTCAAAATGGAAAGGAAAATGGGCACAACACTTGTAGAAAATTCTTCTTTTGTAATTCTTCAAAGCTCTTTCTTATGATATTTCAGACACAAAAATCGATTTCTTGATTCCATAAAATGCTTAGAAAGCTTAAGACTGAGGGATATACTATATGAAATGATGATTGTCAAAATTCCTCTTTTGATATTTTTTTTATTCCAAAGAGGATGACTATAGCTCAGCACATGGTAATTGAGGAAACATGGTAATTGAGACAATAGAGAGAAAATACACTATGAAAACAGCTCAACACATGGTAATTGAGAAAATAGTGAGAAAATCCACCACAAGACCAATTCAAGAAGGATAACTCCAGAAGATGAGAGGTTGAATTTCATTTAAAATACTTAATGAGCTATAGATATAATTTGAAAAAGCAAATTCCAAAACACCAAGAAATAAAGAATATGTCATATTTGTGTCACTAAGACAAGATAAAAACACTCTCCTAGAACTTCCATATACCCAACATCCACCAATCATTTAGCAGATGTTTGATGTTTCTCTTAATGTTTTCTGCTATCGGTAATCCCTTCCTAACCTTCTAAGCCATAAAATTTAGTAGATTTTGGGACATTTTCTTAATTGTTTTCAAGTACCTAAATAACATTTTAGAGATCCAAGTAATCTCTTGTTTTCCTTAAGATCCGATAGACCAATTTGGTCTTCAGAGGACACAACCATCATCATCATCATCATAGTATTTGGGGTTTTGGGTGGAACGACCTAAGATAGGGACTTGGACAAGGATAGTTAATTAAGGAAAGCAAATTGTTAAAATACAAGGTTTATTTCATGTAATAAAATAGTATTCAAGCATAATTGATTATCAAAATAACATTTAAATAAATAATAACATTGGAATGATATCACAATGATATGCTCAACCTAAAAGATGTCAACTTTATTTTATTAATTCATCCTTGTTATACAACCACATAGACCCATTTTACCTCGAAGCTCAAAGATGGATCAAATCCATCTAGGTGCAAACCATTCCTCCTTAAGAAATTTTAGAGGGAAAACTGCGAACATACATATACAATTTTCATTTGTTTCTAATTGTTATTATTATTATTTTAAAAGACATTTTCTGTATCCATGTTGAATTTAAGCACAAAATCACACATCAACCTTATATTAAACCCAATAAAAATAGTTTTTAAGCATTTAATTGAAATAGTGTTTTTATTCCAAAAAACTAATTAATTATTAGAATAATTTTTTAATTATAATCCAAATACATTTATTCCAGAAAATACACTAAAAAAAACAAAATTATAAATAAACAGTTTTGAATTACAATTTTTTTTTATTAGTAAAATGTTCTTAAAATACAACCAAGAAAAAATTGTCATCTTCACGTAGTTTCTTGGAGTTTGCAGTAGTGTTGTCATTATCACGGGGAACGAAGAAGTTTAGTGTTTGAAAGAAATGTAGTATCTTGAAAGGAGTTAGAGCTGCTATCTAGAAAGGAGTTAGAGCTGCTATCAATGGTTAAATTTCACGTGTATTTACTCTTAAATTTTAAATAATAACAATTTTTTAAATTTACACGTCACTTGATTTTTTAAAATCGTCAAGAGAAAATCAAACACCAACGTGTTATTTATTTTCATCCACATCATTGTTCCTCCATATTTAAAATGTGCATCAGGGTATATTGTGCACTAGTGCAATAGCGAGTTTCCTCATATAAAACATACTCACTAAACACAAAGAGTAAACCGCTATTCAAAAGTGTGAGTGTGTTTTAATTTCATGAGATTGAAAATTAACTTATCATCCATACAAACCATTGCATGTAGATAATATTCATCATATCATCTTTCCAACAAGTCATTTTGAGTGAATTTTAGAGTTATGTATTTGAATTTATAGCCTAGGGAAATCGAGGTTTCAAACAAATTTCCCAACCAGTCATGAAAAAGAGTTGAATGATATTTTAATTCCCTAAAAACATTATGACCAAATTCTTCGATTCCATTGAAATCTATCCCATTTTCTTCATTATCAAATTATATTTTTAATTAGAGGTATGACATTCAAACAAACAAGCTCATAATCATGAGTTATGGGTTCTCAATTAGTCTTTGATTTTAAATTCACCCTCATGGTCCCACATTGTGGTGGATGAAGAACTTGTGTTTATAATGTAAATGCCTTCCATATAATTCATTTGAACTAGGTAGTAGGTAGTTAGTAAATCATAGGTAAGTAGTAAATCGTGATTGCAAAGAGAGTTAGGTAGTAGCTACTTAGTAATTCCATAGAATGAAAATGGAAATGCCCAAGTATGGAGTGTAGAGAGTAGAGAGGAAGAAGGAAGAGAGCTTTAAAATCTGAAATGTAATATACATTACATAATATAACAAGAGTTTATATTATAACATATGGTATAATATAAGCATAATTTTCTAAAATTTGAATGATTTTTTGTAAGACAACATGAAATCTAAAAATTGTTAGTATTTGATCATTAAAAATGGAAAATTTAACTATTGATGATATTTTTTGTTTTTGGAATAAGAAGGTAAATTTGTTTTGTATTCATACTTAACGACAAGAGTGCCTCATCAAATTTCACTGACACAGCATAGTTTTTCTGTGCTCACTTGAAGGAGAAATGAATTATTTTAAACATAAAAAATTAAAAAAAAAAATAACAAATAAAACTATAATATAAAATAAGCTAGAGGTTATAAACTGGCTTATGAACATTAGGTAAGACTTTCACCATATATATTTTTGTTTGATTTTTTAAATATAATCATTTATAATCTTCAAATTTGATTGTGTATATTTAAGATTTATTATATTATGAAAAGAAATTTATTTTTTAAATAAAGAAGAACTAAATATATTATTAAAACAATTTAGTTTTTAGTGCCTATGTTTTAGTAATTATGTTTGCATTGGTTTTAGTGCCTATTGCATTGATTTTAGTATATTACCTTTATTTTGGTGTTCACACATTAGTTACAATATCTATTGTATTATCACACATTTCTCATTTTAGTAACTACATAGTGGTTTCAATGTATGTTGTATTGATTTTCATCCATGACATGTTTTAAAACAATAGGGTGCAATGATTCAATGGCCATAGAGAAAATTGATTTTCATACTCTAAAACAATCAAGTTATTGGATTGAATTCAACTATGCAATAACTCAAAATGATAGGATGCATTGGTTTCCACTTCATAATATTAATTGTAACTATAAAATAATTGAAGGTATTAATTGAAGAAACCAAACAAATAATTTGGTGTATTTATCAAATGAAATGGATTGAACAATAAAATATAATGCAAAACCAATTTCAAAATACATTTTATAATGTTTTGAAAGAGATTATGAGTCATAAGTTCAATTGCATCACTATCATACTATCATGATTATATGTGATTCATGTGATAGTATTTACACATTAAAACTATTATAATATTTTTTTTTTTTTTTTTTTTTTGAAATTATATATATATTAAAACCAAAAGCATGCAAAAGAATGAAACAAAATTATGAGGAACATAAGAGACTAGATAAAAAGAAGCAATTAATCTTGCAAAGCAAGAAAGACAAGGCAAAGATTTCTAAATATTTGAAACGGTTTCAAAATTAACTTCTTCTTCTATGATTACGTAACATTAAACTTCCACAATTGTGAGTAATTGAAAAGATACCATGTGTGAATAAAACAAAAGATTATCATATACTTAGTAAATTTGAAATGTTTGGATTTATCTCAAACATATACATATACATAATGATGATCCTTTATAATTATAAGTGACCATGACTAAAACTAACCTAAATGCATCTTAACTTAGGATCTTTAAAATGAATCTAAAATAGTATATGCTTCATCAAAAGAATCATTCCTATGGAACTTATCCAACACTAAAATAAAATTCACATAACTCTTAGCATGAATATTTAAGACAATATATTTTTGATAACATGAAATCATTCTCTATATAATTTAATATTGATTTAGAAATAAATCAACACAACTAGTAATGAGAGACATAACAAACAAAGTGTCTTTAATAAAAAGAATAAAGAATAAAACTAAGCAATGGACATTTGTGTATTTCTCTTAAAGGTTGAAACAGAGCAAGATATATATAAAAAATAAGTTTTAATATAATGAGAAGAACATAAAATGTTATACATAAAATTATATTTTAAATTTTAAAATTGAAGCAAAAACACTATTTTATAACAAACATTTAGCACTTTGAACAACCGTGATGTATTAAAGAAGAGAAAATAACTACAAATTTAATTACAAAACCCAATTCACTCAATACAATATAAGGAGAGGGGCCAAATATATAATTCTAGTGAAAGGAAGAATTAATAAGCATGTGGATATTAAGTGTTTGAAAACTTTAAAATACAACAAAAATTTTTGAAAACTTTTGAAAAATAATTAACAACTTACTATAGAAAAGCCTATTAAGGACAATTGATTGAAAAGTTATTATAGATTAATATCAATTTGTTGTTCAAATGTGGGAATACCATAATATATTAAAAAAATTCTCAAAATGTGTACTACTCATGAACATTAAACCCACTTTACATGTTTTAAAACAAATCTATACTAACATTTTAAACCTTTATTTTTACTATATTTTTTTATTCTATTTTGAAATATTTAATTGAAATAAATTATTAAAAAAAATTTAAACAAATTTTAAAAAAAAAAAAAAAAAAAAAAAAAATACATTATATTTTATTTTATTTGAAATATTTTAATTGAAAATAACATTAAAAATAGCTTTGATATAGGATGTATCAATTTGAAGTGGAAAATAATACCTATTATTATATATCAAACTATAGTTACAAAGTTCTAATACTAAATCGAGATACATACAAACAAACACATTTCAATTTCACATGTCCTCTAATCATGATTACCATACAAACACATTTCAATTTCATTAGCTATAAATTATTAATATCCCATGCAATCCGATGTCTTCAAAGATTCAACGGAGAGGAGATAAACATAGTGGAGAGTTGAGATCACCAATCTAGTGTGCAAATCCAAGAGAGAGGTCTCATCGATGTCTATGGTAATTTTGAGATCAAATTTTTTAGAGTAAGCTTATGTCTTGAAGAAACAGAATGGATTGTGGCATTTCTTAAGAATGGTATGATTGTTATTCTTGTGAAATTCCTTTGAAATTCAATTAAGATTCCTGGGAAATTCAATTAGATGACCACCACTTTTCCTCGATGTTTATTCATCTTATCAAAGTAGGTGATCCCTAGATTGATGACATGCAAGTCAAGGTTAATGATGGTTTGGAGTAGCTTGTGTTTTAATGTGAGCTTATGGTGGTGGTTGGTATAGTAGATTAAATCCACTTTTACGTGGAGAATTTTGTCATTACAATTTCAATTTCATGCCTCCTCATGGGAATTTCTATATGCATATTTCAAAATACATCATGGGAGAGTGATTGGAGTGATCTTATGTTGTGTTTGTGCTTTGTGTCAATTGTCTTACATGTTCTCCAATGTGAAGAGGATTGTGTACATGGTGTCTTCTTTTGTCACTAGATTATCACACTGGCAAATGTTCTCTAGGATATTACATGATTGGCATGGAAATAAATATTATCTTTTGGCGGGATGTCTTTTTTGCAAAAGAGCAATAAAATTGGTTAACAATTACAAATATTCCATGTAAAAATTTAATTTAAGATAATAAATATTGGTTATTTGATTTATGTCGATTCACAATCAAATTTAATATCATCTAGATAGTAGAAAATATTTGAATAGGAATGGAAGACCATCTTGACCATTTCATTTTGTAAAAGTGAGTTAAAACAAAACCTTAATCCCTATTTCATTATTTTTCCAAATCTTACAAGAG
>SNQJ01S0249252.1:10094-23040 GCA_010110895.2 Picea sitchensis | reverse complement strand
GTTCTACTGTATCTTGTTGTGTACATGTTGTTGGTTGCATTGATATCTTTACTTGCTACAAACAAACATTAAAACCATAATTATAAACCCCAACACAACTCAAGAGACTAAAATCAACAAAGTGTTTGACAAAATGCCACAACTAGAAAACACAATAAAAACTCAATGTTCCAATCAGATCTGGTTGGGAACATTACAGTTGTATCATATCTAGTTGGGAACATTACAGTGGTATCAGAGAAAAGATTCCTTCGAGCCTAAGGGGTCTTCCATAAAGAGAGATTGATTTTATGGACTTTACTAGAGAGATTGTATATTGTGAAAGGGAATATTACGCCCTTAGTGAGAAATTTAGGGCTCAAGTAACATTCCAACAGTTTGTATCCATAAAAAAATCCTAGGTGGAGCAAAGATGAGGTTACACATTGGGTCAGCATAGCAGAGGAAAATAGAACCAGAGCCAAAGCAGTCAAGGAGGTAGAGACATCACTACCAGCTAGTAGATGGAAGGAAGCACAGATTGATCCTACACCCATTAGGAGCAGGGAACTTTTCTATAGTTGCAAAGAGCCTTGGGAGCTAGATCACAGATGAAGGGGTAAAGGGAAGGTGCACATTGTTGAGGTGCACTATGACAGTGAGGATGAGGAGAGGCATGAGGATGCAACCATAGATTCCTATTTGGAGCAGTATGATGAGGCTAGTGACTCTTGCACATATGAGGGGCAGTTGGATGGACATGATGATAGCACATGTTCTTCATCTTCCACATCAAGTAGTGTTGAGGATTCAACACTTCAACACAATGGTGACACGTGTGAGGATTCATATGCGTTAGCACTTAGACATGATGAGATTAGGAGATTGGATGACCTACCCTTGGATGTAGACATGGCTTCCAGGAAGTCATACATGGAGGATGATGAGATGTTTATGATGATAGTGACACATTTTTCATCTTCTCAGACACCTATGATAGCCACAACACATGAGGATATCAGTGGCAGTTTTTATATGATGGAGGAGCCTTGTGTGAGGATTTACACCAGGGACATATGGATCTACAGACCCAGGAGGAGAGACATGACTTGGAGACATTTGACCTTACACATACCTATCAATACGAGGAGAGTGATTCACCTCTTTTGGAGATTCCATTTTTAGATCAGTTTGTGGAGACTGATAGTTTGATATGCATACTGACTTCCAAGATCGAAGTACCAGGAAAGGCTAACATGCATACTCACTTCCAATATTGAAGTACCGGGAAAGGCTAACATGCATACCTACATACCTACATACTACTGTCAATGATGAAAGTATCGGGAAAGGCTAACATGCATACCTACATGCATACTCACTTCCAAGATCGATCTACATTGATGAGGATGCACTCCTTGTTGGACGGGATGATCATATCTCATGTCTAGACACATCTGTATGGGATCCAGGTGTAGATAACATTAGCAGAGTGAGCGCACAGGAGGATACAATTGCCCATATATGATACAATGTGATTCAGATGGGGGTAGCAGTTGATGATGGGGTGCAATGGCATACAGGAGGACTCAGTAGCACAGTGGACAATGGGCAATTCAATGATTTATCTTTTGAGGAGTGTGTTTTTTAGGATTCCACTGTTGACATTAGCAATGCGAGGCATGAGGTAGCACCTCAGTGGGATTGTGATCAGGAGTCACGACACTTGGCAGAACAATTGAGAGTCAGTGAGGACATGATCATGGCAGCCACTAGACACATTGATGACACACATGCATTGGTGGAAGGATATTGTTGGAGGGCATCAATGGCACATGATAGTTCATATGGGGGACTTTCCATGGATGACTATCATACTCTCAGGGAGAGAGTGACTGTGATGAGGGTCAACTACCAATAGTTGTTGATGGATAGATATTACCTATTGGAGGTTGGCGAGATGTATCACCGGGCCCTGAGGCAGAAGGAGTTGGAAGTGGACCGACTCACTCATGAGTTGGTGAGCACACAAATATTATTGGAAGGAACATAGACCACCCTTCAGGAATCAAAGTCCATATTAGAGGAGATCCCTTAGGAGATTAGACAGATATCCACAACATCTATCTCAACAGAGATTCAGATATATCCTTCAGCTACGTTGCTAGAGGATGTTGGTGGTTTAGCAGTCGAGCACCGGTTGATGGAGGAGAATGAGGAGTACCCAGGATCACTGATGAGTATGGAGAGATGTGATCCGAAGATGCAAGATCATTTCCATGGGTCACAGGTACCACCCTTCACGAGGGGTGTTGAGATGTGTGATCTGAAGACATAGGAGGATGTCCATGGGTCACAAGGACCACCCTTCACGTGGGGTGTTGAAACAGTTGGGCACACGCATACACATGGGGGTTCCAGAGATAGGGGTAGTTATGAGGACACTTCCATTTGTGTTCCAAGATGGGATAACCTTCATGTAGAGGATTTCTCAGTAGTACACCCAGGTTCCATGATGTTGCAGGTGGATACAGGAGATTACATGAGAATGCAGGGAGATACAGTGATGAGTGGTAGCTCACAATGACATGCAGAGGTGTACAGTGGGATTCAGAGGGACGCACTGGATTTCAAGGAGGAGACATACTCAGTGGAGCATGGAGATTCCTATCCCTTATAGCAACATATAGATCTGGGAGATCACCTTCACAGTAGAAAAAATTGCCTAAGTGATGATGGATGGAGAGTGATTGACCAACACTTTGTGGAGATACCTACTATTTTACCTGAGGGTTGGAGTTCAGTGATGAGTACAAGTGATTATTTACCATGGGTACCGGTGGATGAGTTTTTGGTCAAGTCCTTGGGGTTGACCAAAGAATATGACACTTTCCAATCCTAGAGTCATTTGTAGGTATGCATGTTAGCCTTTCCCGGTACTTTCATCATTGACAGTAGTGCAGGGGGAGATAGACAGGGGCAAGGGACATGGAGAGTTGGTAGGCTGAGACCACTTGAAAGGAGTGTCTTTATTGCACACAAAAACATAGGGGTGGATTATCAGAGACAAACAATCAAGGCCTTGGGAGTGATAGAGAGTATCTTAGGCCATGGGATAGAGGATATTTTAGAGGTTTATACAGATGCAGGTTCTCATTGGGATGAGGATGGTGGGCTTCCAACAATTATCAGTAGAGAACATAAAAAATTAGCGGGGTTTGGAAGTGATGAACTTCTGAAGTTGTCGTGGGACTCGAGAGTCCATTTGGTCAGTAGTTTGATTCATCTTATGAGGGTTTGCGTTGTGCCAGCAGGCAATAGATTTCACTCTTGGATTACTTTGAGAGGGATTTCAGGGATCTATTCTATGAGGAGAGACAAGTTCTCCCTATTGATACTCATGATTGAGTTGGTCGATGGATGGGTAGATTTTGGTTCCACAGGGATAGCTTTACAGGTTCAACTTTTTGATAACATGCCCAATCATCATAGGTTTAGCATGAGAATCCAAGAGTGGGGGATCCAGTATGTATACTTTGAGTAGATAGTCATGATCAGAATAGTGCAGCGTCAGCGTGATGGTCCCTATTAGAGAGTGTCATGGGACCTTGGGATTGCAGGGTTGGGAATTTCATTGAATGATAGAGGCGAGTGGTTCTTTACAGGGGAAAATCACTTTGATTTTCCATTGAGCTTCATTTTTGGGGGGAGAAAGTCACTTGTGAGTGATTTGTTGAGGTCCGATGGTACCTTGCCATGGTAGTAACACGTTCATTCAATGGAGGTTGTGTTGGGTTTGGTATGGTCTTGAAGTTCAGACTCATTTAGGGTGGAAACCGTGTGTTATTTGCATGAGACTCATGGTGTTGATATGTTACAGGGATATACTTCACAGGGCATCGTAGTTCACATCTTGATATGGGATCTAGGGATTGGAGTGCTTGGTACTTCAGTGTTTGATGAAGTTGAGTTTCAAGTAGAGTGGTTACATGGGAAGTTGATTGAGCTTCTATGGCCATTGATCATTCTACTCATCAAGATCATTTGGGTGTCTTACGTGGTGAGCACTTGGAGGGGCCACATCTTGAGGGGAGTCTACTTTGTGTCACACAGGTGGTTATGGGACCCCGATATCATATGTATATGGATTCAGTTATTTCTTGAGCACAAGCAATATTCTAGCAGGGAGGACTGTAATGTCCCCATTTTTGGACATCATTACATTATAAAGTATTATGCCCACTAGAGTAGCCAGATAGGGGTGATAACGAGTTCATGAGATATTGAGGGGATTTATTGGGCCTGACTTGTATCGTTCGTCATATTTCATCATCATGATCCATTCCACACAGTTTGGCTTTGGTTCTGTTGCATTCCGACGATTTTCGTAATTTTGAGTTATAATGGGTTATATTTTAATTAAATTCACTAAGAAGGTCATATTGGGAATATTACTTGGAGAAACCTCTTAGTGTAATAGCTCATTGGAATCAGGAGGAAGAGAACTACAGGATAAAATGATGAGAAGTGACTTTCAATGGCCGAAGAAGCCATAAGGATGGATAAATCACTTTTTAGAGGTAAAATGGTTAATTAATTAATTAAGTGATATAATTAAGGAATAATTAAATAAAGTAAAAGTCACTTAGAGATAAAAGGTGAATAGAGGGTATAAAATAGAGATAGGGGCCTCTATTCTCTCATTATGTTGTTTATCATTTTGATGTCTCACTTCTTGCTAGAGAGCCCATGCACTTGGGGGTTTTGAGGGTTTTGATTGAACAAACCCTAGAGATCAGCTCATTGGTGAAATACCCCACCTTTCTTGATCCAATATTGGTCACGAAGGTGAAATATTTCTCCCTCACCATTCTACATCAGATCTATTCAGTTCCAGGAGTCTTTGTGGAGGCAGGGCGTATTGTTGGAGGGTTTCTGCAGAGCTAGGGCACACCCATGTTGAGGGAGTAGCTCGATTTGCTCAGAGATGACTAGATACTTAGTAGATCTCACTCTAGGGTTTCTATCCATCACCATAGAATATTTTTACAATAATGTTTGAGGGTATTTATCAGGCCATTCATTTCTTCTATCAGTGGGGCACATTTCATCTTGAGGAGGGCACACTGGGCATAGGGGATCTCATGTTATGGAGGGGAAGAAATTTCCAAATATATTGGAGGTTTGGCATAGGGATTACCCAGCCCCTAATCTACCATTTGGTAGTGGGTTTCAGTGGATATTGGTCCAAACCCTTGGAGGTCGAATTTTTGGATTACTTTAGCCAAGGAGGGTGCACTTGCTAGAGTGTAGACACTACCAAAAACCAGATTATAGGTTGGATTTCAGATATCTTTTGTATGCAGCATTGGAGGACTCTTAGGAGACCATATCTTCAAAATCCCTTTCCATATTGGAGGCATTATTATTCATACAATCTATGTTTTCCAGATCTGTCCCATTTTGTATGTGGTCAGCTATTATTATGAATAAAATCAGATTTGAGGTATTTGTGCTATTTACTTGAGTTGTTCTAGTGTATCTTGTTGTGTACATGTTGTTGGCTGCATTGCTATCTTAACTTTCTGCAAACACAAATTAAAACCTTCATTATAAACCCCAACACAACTCAAGAGACTAAAATCAACAAAGTGTTTGACAAAATGCCACAACCAGAAAACACATAAAACACAATAAAAACTCAATGTTCCATTTAGATATGGTTGGGAACATTACAAATGGATCCCCTCCATCAAGACATTATAATTCATCATCAAATCAACCAACACCACCAAACCCTATCTCTCCAAGTGTGACATCATGCCCTAGAATAGAGAGATAAGGCCTCCAAAGGAAAACATTGGGATTGGGAAGGATAGTGAATCACCTCCAAAGGACACTCAATTGATTCCAAAGGCGACGTCCCTCATCCAAATTGTCCAAGGAGAGGGGGCGCATCATCCGTCCTTTGGGATTCATGCCCCAAGTGAAGGTCCAAGTGACCTTGTGCCTCCACGATCACGCTGTCACCTGTCAAAGACCTGCAAAGACAAGCAAGTATGCCCTCCAAGGGTCCACAAGTCACAATGTCATGCTAAGTAAGCCATATCTAATAAAACAAAGACCCAAACATGTGCATCAAATCCCCCATTTGCAAAATAAACAAATGCTTAAAGACCTTATACAATTTGCCAAATTTAGATATGGGAGGGGTGTCATAGTGCCCTATTGGGTAAACCAAATCCTCAAGTAGTGGAAGTTTCCAAGGAGAAACCTCTCTAGGTCATGTAGTGAATGTGAAGTGGACGGGGTTAGACTTCTAGGTATGGGGTTTCATGACATACAAGGGCTCACATTGTCTCATTTATGGGTGCCTTTGTTGAGGGATAACCACATCCTTTTCTTCTTTTTGTTTTTGAAGAATATTTTTTTCGAGCCCTTTATTATTTTAGTCATTTACTTTGCATGTGTCAACAAGTTGAAGACAATAAGGGGCACTAAAAAGGAAATGCATAGACCACAAACACTCTACCTTGGTTAGCATGTTTTTATGAAGACCTTCCAGGTTGAAGTCAATAAGGGGCACTAAAAAGGAAATGCATAGCCCACAAACGCTCTACCCTGGAAGGTGATCATTATTTAATTAGTTATTATTATGGGTCCCTTCAGTTTCTTATGAGAAGCGTATCATTTCTCTCAGGATCCAAGGGTGAGCTTCTATTGCATGATGTCTTTTGATAAAGCACCTTCGAGCCTAATGGCCCCTTCTTCCCATGAAATGAGGTACATGCCCTTCTTGGGTCAATAAGCCCGAAAACCTAAAATCTTGGGAAATGAAGGGGAAGAAGTGATGGAAGGTGGCAAGTATGAGCGGGAATGGTACAATGAACCCTCAAGGAGACCCCTCGTTAGCAACCCTTTCCCTGAGGGTGGCCACTTACTAGGAAACCATGACACTCACCAAGATGAAATAGGGAAAAAAACATAATTTCCAAGAAAATGTTTTCAAAATCAAGAAAGAATCCTTTGCAACATGTTCAAATGCTTGAATTATTAGAATGAAACTTACCACAATACCAGACTTGTTACCTCATGGAGCAAGACCCATTATCCTCTGTGATCCTTGCCAAGTGTGGTGGGCGTTGCTACCATCATCGAATGGTGATGTATCGTGAATGAAGGGATCATGTGTGTTGGGATGCCTCTTGATACTCCATGTCTCCAACCCGAGGGCCTTGAGACATCATCTCCTTAGTTATCCCTAGGAACGAGAAATAACAAAGTCCAAAGTGAATTTTGTGTGTCCAAATTAGCAAAAGCAATTCACAAATTATAATTACAAAGTGCAACATATCCTTTGGAGACATCTCTATTGGAATTCTTCAACAAATTGGTGACTACTAAATCCTCTCCAAAATATTTCTTGCATGCTTCTGTACTTCTTGAATTTAGAAATATCACACATTCAATGGCAGGGCAATACATTGATCGATGCTTTAGTTAAGTTGGGCTCGTTGTCATCCTTATACACACCTACAAACATGGAAAAGTCTCAATCCACTTGGTGTGTCCTTGGAGGCACAATGCCTAAGTCCAAACCCATTTTCACCTCGATTTGGACTTCTTCCATCTAGGCTTACTCCTAGGGAAGCCAAGGGGGGTAGACCCTAGTTACTATGTGAATTATTAAGTGAATTCTAGGAGTTAATTTTATCTTTGTTAAGTTAGGGGGAAATCTAACCTATATGGCAAGCAACAATGCAATTCACAATTCAAATGACAATCAAACCTTTCGCTAAGGTCAACTAAGACTAGTGCCTAAGTGTTGGGTAAGGGGTCAACTAAATCTACACAAAGATTACAAGAATTAAAAGATCTAGTTACAAAGAATAGATTTATACAAAATTATTAGATGAATCAAATCAATGACCAATATACAATATGAAAGAAAGTTATAATATAAACAAAAGAATGAGTTAGAACAAAAGATGAACTAAAGCCAAAGGACTCACAACTAACCAACCAAAAGCATGTAACTTGAAAAATGTTGAAAGAGGAACAAGTGCACAACTTCTAAGGATGAAAGAGGTCCCAAAGAGGAAGTGCACAACTTCTGAGCAAAGGGGGAAACCACTCACCAAGTGCCCCAAAGAGATGGTGCGCAACTTGATGGCAGCCTGCCTTTGAACAAAGAACCACTTCAATCCACAAATGAACTTGAAAGTAAAATGCTCAACTTGAATTGAAATGCTTAGAAAATCAAACCATGAGAATAAAAATACCTTGAAGATCAAGGTTTGAACAACTTGAAGTAAAATTCTTGCAATGTAAAGTAGAGAAGAATCAAACCATAAGCATGTGAAATAAATCTTGAACAACAAGGTGTACACAACTTAAAAGATACTAAACGTGAGGTGCAAGTGTTGTGTAGTATTAGATAAATTTTAGGTAAATTTTATAAGTCTCTCTTTGATTAGGGGGCCTAGGCTAATGTGAGGCCAACCTAAACTATGTGACTACCTCTATACCCTTAACGCTTTGGCCAAAATGAATGTTGGGTGCTCAAGAAACAAGGCAAACAAGGCCTTACCCTAGCTCCACAAGTCAACCTGTAAAACTTGGGCACTCAACAAGGGGGACAACTAGTGTTGTGAAGTCATCCCTGACTTAGCACCCCCTATGGCCTCCACAAGACTCATTTTTTGTGGTGAAATTTGTACCAGTAAAGGGTGCCTAATTAGACTAGATAAATTTATCCCCCCTAAAGCTACAAGTTAATTGATTATTCATTAAAATTACTTGTATTGAAAATGCTTAAGGAGATGGAGCTTCCAAGTAAATGAAATGAAAAGTGCTTATAGATCCAACATGAGTAAATTGCAAAATAAATATTGCTTCCATGATATTATACAAGATATTTAACCAAGATAAAGATGCTTCTAACTATGTGAAGTATTAACAATGAACTTTAAAGGAGATAAACCAAACTAAATGGTAGAAACAACTATTAACATATTAGCACCAGAGACAAGCCTTACGATACTACATGGGTGGCTAGGCCAATCCACTATGCAGGGTGTATGCAAAGTAAATTTGGAAAGTAAAATAAACTTGGAAAAACAACTAACTACTTGCAACCTCAACAAAGGCACAAGATGGAGGACAAACCTACCGGTTTTGTGCCCAAGTGGGTGAATGAAATAAACAAATAACTTGAAAAGGAAAAGCAAGAGATTCCTAGCCTCTCAAACTTTCCTTAAGGACAAGTGGGGAAAACTTCAAATGCATAAACAAAACATAAAATAAATATAACTCCTGGCCTTACGATTTTGCATGGGTGGCTTGGCCAATCCTCTATGCAAGGTGTACGCACATTAACAAAATAGATTGCAGAAAATTAAAACTTAGAAAGAAATGCAAGCCCAAGAGACTCTCTTTGGGCTTGCTTACAATGATAGAAGAGGAGAGGAGAGTTAGACATCAAAGACCCCAACTTGGGAGGTCTTTTCTTGAAGTTTTATGGCCCCAAATGGGCATCACCTCTTCTTTTCTGATGCAAACCTGCAAAAAACCAGCAACCAATCTTGTTGGAAAAGCTGCAAAAATGACCAGAAAACTTAAATAATTTATGTTAGTAATAACATAAATTTTCTGTGTAAAAATCAACAAGTAAATTTGATTTGTTGACCTATTCAAGAGAGTTAGAATGCCCCAAAAATGAATGGAAATATTTAGAAAATTAGAACATAAGTTTAACGAGGTTTGAGTTGGGTGAAGGTACAAATTTCCAAATCTGAAATTTGTCCACAAAATGCTTTGGTGACCTGCAAATTTCGTGAAACAAAGCTACATAAAAGAGAAGAGGTAAGTAGATATTATTGATAAAACAAACTACTTTGTTGAATCAAAACAAATACTCACTAGATCTACAATACTACTATCATAGATCTATCCAAGCAAAATACTTTGCTTGGACTTACTACTCTAGATCTATAAAAAATAAATACACAAAAAAGAAACCAAAGAAAATATCACCTCCAATGTAGCACAAGATGGAACCAAGAATACTCTCAATGCACCATGGATCCTCCAAATATTTATTTTATTCCAATAGAAGCAAGCTTGAGCAAATACTTGCTACAAGCTTGCGAAGAAAGAATGAGAACAAGAAGAGAGAGAGAGAGAAGAGGGAGAAATTTAGGTATAGTAACATTACACTAAGATTAGATGTAGAATGAGGGAGGGGTATGCATTCTTTTATACCCGGGAGAGGAGATAGACCCCTCTTGGATGTGTTCCAAGTGTCACACGTGCAATATAAGTGCTCATCTCAAGGGGGGCACACTTTTAGGGTTTGGGTAGTCTAGGGTTTGTGAGGGTTGAGTGAGGGGGAGGGGAAACACCTTTAGATTAAGTCAAAAACCACCATAGATCACTAGGAGGGTGCACTTAGGTAGCTAGGGTTTTTTCCTTTTTTAATTTTTTACTTTGCATGGTTTCCTCACCAAGGGGGCCGCAACTTCCCTAGGGGGGATGACAAGTTGAGTGCGGTTAAGAAAGGGGGGTTGGGTTAAGTTAGAAAATTGATTTTATAACATGAAAAGGGTTATGCATCATCTCCCACTCTTCTTCTAACCTTTTTGCTCATTTTACAAAAAATGGCATTTTTACTTAGCCAAATTAAGGCAATTAAATTGCTGACTTGGATTGACTTGGAATCCTCCTGGAAAATGACCTAACAAAACTTGTCCAATTGAGATGAAAATTGGTCCAAGGGTGTAGGGGGTTTCATTCCATTTCTTTTGAGTACTCACACCCATATCAAAATCCCCTAGGACCTAGTTTTTACATTTTTACATCAAAATTAATTAAAATTACCATTAATTGGGTAATTTAAAAAAATTAAAAAAAAACTACTTAGACTCGACAAAATTCCACAAGACTCTAGGAAATGTCTAGCATGGTCATTTAAAATATTCCTAGACTCTAATAACCCATTGGAATCAATCATTAGAATGCCTTTCACCACTTTGGAGGATTATTATGAGTGAAAAACTCAAGGGTAATTAAAAATTACCCGAGGATAAAAAAACACTTGATGAAAGAACTTCCGTAATGATAAAGTCCTATGAAACTAACATAAAATATGATCCATGCAGACCCATTACATTATTATCCCACGCAGGGGAGCGAAAATTCCAATTACAAAAAGAAGTGACGGGGGTAAAAACTGCCTTGTAGAACCAGAAAGTCTTCAACTTTGTTGCACCATTAGGTACACAGCTTCATGGCACATGGAGTTTACCCCCTAGTCAAAATAGGTGGTCAACATATGGCTCCACATGGGGATGTCTGTTCGATCTTTCTTTGGGAAGGAGAGCATGCGAGAACTTCACAATCTACAAAACAAAGTGCTCACCAATACCCAACATAAATACATGTATAAAATAAATAAATGAAATGCTATAAACAATAATCACATAAATGAAATTACTATTGTACAACAATTAAAAAACTGAAACTACGATACAATGAATAGCCTAAGTATCATAATTACATAATGAAATGAAATAATACAAAACAGAAAGAAGGAGATGTTGATATTATGGTAGTTGTGGGAGGTATTTACCTCCACATGTAAACCTGACGAGAATAGAATATTCCAGGAAGCAAGAAGAAACCCTAATGAGTTGGCTAATAACCCTAGAATACAAGTCAGCTCAAGAGGATAATTTGTATTAGGTTATTAGCCTCCAAGAGAAGAAGTCAGCCAGAAGAAATAATATATACTAAGTAAATAGGCACCCAGAATGAGAATTCTGCCCAGGTAGTTAGTCAGAATTAGTATAAATATACGAGGCCAGTCTTCATTCTGGCAGGCATTCTCAGAACTGCAGAGCTCACTTGTGTGCACTGCAGTTAGCCAGTTTGTGCACAAGTTTGGAGGAGAGTTGTCGTTGCAGCTGCTACAGCTAGCAGATTACGTTATGGCTTGGACTATCTCTTGGGTATGGTTTGGACTATCTGATCATCTCTTGTTTGGTGTGCTATCCTTGGAGAAGAGTGTGCCACTCTTTGTTTGGCTATCTAGCCTAGGGTTTGCTTCCGAAATGATTCTCTGTCGAGGTTAAGGTGCTCGGAGGGTGGCTTTGGCCTATGGTTGGGTGACAATAGTGATATTGTCTATGGTAAAACGAGCACAATCCATCATATTCTAACAATTTATGGGCCCACACCCCCTTCATTCAGTCTAACCACTAGAAGGGAGCATAGCCATAAGGATATTAATCTCATTGAAGAACTACCACTAAGGTTTCTAGCAGGAGCAGTGACCAAAGCACTGTCTCTAGGGTTACTAGAAGGTGCAGTTGCAAAAACCCTAATCCTCTCGTTGAGGAACCTTAAGTGAAGGGATTGACCTAATTTCTAGATAGACTAGTGCGCCTCAACCTAGCGTATCTCCTGGTACTCTTAGTAAGCCAAGACGTCAAGTTTGAGTTTTTGGTCAAATCTAGGGTTGACAAAGTCAAAGTAGCCATGACTTACTCTATGAAGTCAGAAAACAAGTTAGATGGAGCTTCTAACTTCAGAGCATGGAAGACAAGGATTGACCTTATCGTGCCAAGAATAAAGTGTTAGATATCATGAAAGGAAAGATCGTGAAACCAGGGTTTGAAGAAGGAAAAGAGAAGGAACCGCAGAACGTTGTAGTTATGGAGAAGTTCAAAGACGGTGACATCAATGCCATGAGTATCATAGTGGACTCTATAAAATACCACTTGATTCCCTACATCTCCCATCTTGACTCATCAAAGAAGATGTACAATGCCCTAACAAACCTCTTCTCAGTCAGAAACATTCGACAAGTAATGAGTCTGAAGAATGAGCTCCATGACATGAAGATGAATAATGATGACAACATAACATCATACTTTGTGAGAATCTCTCAGTTAAGAGATCAACTACA
>SNQJ01S0249247.1:12956-25529 GCA_010110895.2 Picea sitchensis | reverse complement strand
GGATTCCCCATTGAAGTATGATATCATGGAAAAGCAGGCATATGCACTGGTCAAGGCCCTAAAGGAGTTTAGAGTTTATTTCTTGCATTCTCATACCATTGCCTATGTACCCAACAATTTTGTGAAGGACATTTTAACTTAGCCTGATCCTGAGAGAAGAAGGGGAAAGTGGATAGATGTGTTGTTCGAGTATGACCTTGAGATCAAACCTACCAAGTTAATCAAGGGGAAGGGACTTGCAAAGCTGATGGCACAGACAAATTGTGAGCTCTTGGGAATTAATTTCATTATTGATTTGTCCATAGATTCAGAAGAAGAAAAGGTCCCTCAGGTATCCCAAAAAATGCTTGACTCCCCTTGGTCTACTGACATTATTTATGTGTTGATAAATTTGCAAGGTCCTCCTAAATTGAGAAAAACCAACAAATTTTTAACTCCTAAAGGCCATGTTTTTAACTCTAAAATCAACAAATTTTTGTATTGTGAATCAATCTTTGTATTGGAAGGACCCAGGAGGAATCTTGTTGGAGGGAGAAGTAGAGAAGACCATCAGAGAGTTTCATAAAGTTGATTGTGGAGGGATCCACTATTTGAAAAATATTGTCCACAAGATATTGAGTGTTGGGTTCTATTAGCCTAGCATTTTTTCTAATGTCTACAAAGAAGTTTCAAGCTGTCATGAATGCCAATTTTTTTATGGGAAGAGAAAATTGCAGCCTTTTCCCTTGAAGCCCATCTTTGTTGAAGTACCTTTTAGAAAATGGGGCCTTTATTTCATAGGAGAAATTCATCCACAGTCCTCAACTCAATACAAGTAGATACTGACAGCCACAGATTACTTCACCAAGTGGATTGAGTCATTCCCCACCAGGCAAGCCACATATACTGTTATCATCCAGTTTTTGAGGACAATATTTTGTCTAGGTTTGGTTGTCCAATCAAAATCATTACAGAAAATGCAACAACATTTATGGAGAAATTTTGCAGTGATTACAATATAACTCTTGGCCATTCCATAACTTATTATCGTCAAGGTAATGGGTTGGTTGAGTCATCCAATAAAATTTTGACCAAAATCATCAAAAAACTACAGCAAGATAACAAAAACGATTGGCACAAAAAGATCATCCATGCACTATGGGCTGACATGATCACTACTAAAAGGTCTATTTCCACTTCACCCTTCCATGTTATGTATGGCACAAAAGAATTTTTTCCTACTTGATTAGGATTACCAATGATGAGGTTGCTACAAAAGAAAGATGTTGAACTAGATGCCACTCAAAGGAGGACAAATGAACTGATCAATGTCCATCAAACAAGAGAAAAATCCTTCAACAACTCTCAAATGAACCAAGACAATATTAAAAAGGATTTTTCCAGGCATACTAAATAAGATGATTTCAAAATGGGGGTTTGGTGTTGAGATGGGATTCCAAAAATGAAGAAAGAGGAAAGCATGGGAAATTTGACCCTCTATGGATGGGTCCTTTCAAAATTGTCGCATACCATGAAAATAATGCCTATATGCTACAAGAAAACAATGGATATCTCATTGGTGGAGGACTTGTGAATGGAAATTTTCTCAAGAATTATATCTCTTAAAGGAATTTTCACCCTTTCCATTCATTGTATATAACCATTTTTGTTTTTCAGTTGAAGAAATTGAAATCAAATCAGCAGAAATTGAAGCTCGAAGCGAAGGCCCTAAGTTATACTGAGTATAATTTGAGTTTTGTGAATAATATGTTGATAGATTCAGTTGCAGGAGTAAAATAAATACCAATGAGTAGGCACTTGGTCTATCATTCTTTGCTACCTTGTTGGCAGGATAACATCCCCAAGTAGAGCCCATGTTATCACCATTAAAAGTTTTGTGTGAAATCAAGGTTTCTGGACTTAGTGACATGCTAGATTGGTTTGGAGGCTTGACAAACTAGAGGAGGGGGATAAATATGGAAGGAAAAGAATAAAATGGCAGGGGCGATAAGAGGATGGAACCCGATACATCATAGATCGCGAGCTCTCTAGATCAATGGTCAAGGATCATTTCGAGGGAAGAAGTTGTGTCGAGGATAATTTCATAAATATGGTCGAAATCTAAACCCCAGTTTTCAGTCGGGGCACCACCAGATGCATTTCTGGGTGAAAAGTAGGTTTCCCCAAACCACTTTCTCACGCCCCCGAATTTTGGAAAAGGTATAAAACGAGGTTTGTTATGTATTTTATTATTATTCAAAAGACTATATCATTTGAAACTTGGTGCAACCACCCTCGTTCGACTACAACTCAACAGTACGCCATTGTACACCATTTCTGCTCATTTCCAGTTATTTTTCATCGCCATCATGGAACCTATCATAACTTCAGTAACAAAGAAAGACCCTGTGTAGAATGAAGAAGCCCTAATTGGCCAAGATTCATATGATTTTGACATCGAAATCACCATTTCTCCCATTTCTCTGTACAAAATAAATTTGTCTAATAATGTAGGAAAGAGTATACCATTCCTTGAAGCAATCGAGGCCACCATAGTCCCTTATGATGTCGAGGTCACTTTCCCTTTTCCCGAATTCATAGGTTGGTGCGTATAGCAATATTCACATGAAGAAAAAGTTGACGTAAATAAACAGGGATCCAAGGTCATGTGTAGGGTAGAGATTCTATCGATTCAAGATGCCCTCGGTATACCAAAGCTTTTATCCACAGTGTCTGAGCCTTTCAATGAATAAAAGATAATTAGGGTATACAGAGAGTGTTCATCAAAAGTTAGAGATCTATTTTTACAGACAATTGTCAAACCAAAACATTTTTCAGAAAGTCTGTCTTTGCCAATGAATGTGAGTATAATGTTTATTGAAGTCCAATGGGCCTATTCCCTTTATAGTCGGGTATTAGGTCTAGATAATGACAAACAAGTGGTCGAAGTCATTCTCGGTTTCCTATTGGTCTTTTTCAAGTCAGAGTCTAGTCAGTCATTCTGTATTAGTTTTGATCAATTCATAGCTGATAACATCCATAAAGAACTAGTAAATTTTCTCTCTAAGCCATTTTAGATATTACACCTATTTGCTGAAGATTTTCTTGGAAACCAATAAGAGATAATTTCTTGAAGAAACATTCATATCAACTAAATGTAAGAGGATTACATTTCTCATCTTTATCAATAATGTCATGTCTAGGGTTTACGGTTTGATTTTCAACACGAGCATACCTAGAGTTCTGGATGACATGAGGATCTATCTACAGCCAAATCCAGAAAACAGAGTGGGGGATTGGGTACTATTCATGCATTCAAAAATAATCTGGGTTTATGGTTGTCATGAATCCCCCTATCTATTTCCTTTTTTCTGACCCCCAGAGTCTTTTCCCTTGAATTCATCAGGAAAAGAATTATATCTAAGATAGAGCATTTCCTGAAATTTCATAAAGCCTCCAACCTCAAATTCCCTTTTATAATTGGCCCCTTCATTGTCAAAACTAGATCATGCTTATCTCATATTCAAGCAAATCTCAAACAATTTTTTTTTGCAAAACTACAGGGAAGAAGATATGATCCACATCAAATCATATCAAATAGAAGATTGATGAAAAAATAGACCCCTTATGATCATGAACATGTTGAGGGTTTTGATAAGATGGCAAACCTAGAAGTCTGTGTTGATATGGAAGCAATCCTCCAACCAACTCAAACACATCAAGTGGAGGCAACCCTGCAACAACTTCAACCACAACAATCTCCTCAGAAATGGATATTCAAAGTACCCAAAGTACGTGTTTACAACAAGAGAAGAAGTTCAGAGGCCATGGCCACCAGTAATGGACATAATTCTCTTAATAAGATGAGGATTACACAGTCTCCACATATAGTGAATTTGGAGGAGGAAGATCCCATCGAAAAAGTAAATCTAGATATGGTGGAAAGCGACACTATCATTGTAGAGGTTGAAAAGTAAATAAAGATCCAAAGTGAAGGCATATAAAGAAACTTTAGTAGAAAGAAGAACATCTTTGATAAAAAATTTGGGGCAACTTATCAATCTAAAGAAGATTTGGAAAAACAATATGCTGAGAAAGGAAACAAGGCTCTCAGTGAGATGAGGGATTTAGTCCATGAAGTGGAAAATATTTCTCAGCACAAATATTCTCTGTTGACAGTAAGGGATATTGAGAAGAGGACCTTTAATATAGCAGTTGCAGATAAACACAAAGTATCTGAGATCAAGATATGGTATGACAACATCAATGCTCTAGACAAATTCAAATTCCATAGGAATACCAGTGATACAGTGTATTCTGATTACCTAAGTTTAAGCTTGAAGAATTCAAAGCTACCATCTTATCCAATGAAATTGGAAGGGAATTTGAGACAAGAAAAGGAATCCAATAAGGCTTGGTAGACTCAAGTCAAGAGGCTAGAATCTAAAGGCCCTTAAGGGGTGAAATCCTCATTGGATGAAAAGGAAAAATTAATTCAAAACCTGAAGAAGAAATTGAAAATGTTTTCCATAGAGCATCCACAAACACCATAATTGGTTACTTTGGAACAAGAAAAATAAGCATTTTGACAAGAGGCATTGGACTACAAATCTAGGGTGTTGTAGCTAGAGAAAGAAAAGATGAAATGGTCACAAGAGAAAATAGAATTGATAAATAGTGTTGTATTTGTATGTCCCACTATAGAAGCTAGGCCAAACACTGAAGGACTTGTCCAGGCTACGTCACAAGTTAGCCTAAAATAAGGGGAAATCAAAGGGCTAAAAGGTAGCATAAAGAAATTGAAGGGGGGGATACAAGAAAAGGATGAAAGAATGGCTCAATTTCAAAAGGAGAATCAAGCCTTATAGGAAAGGATAGATAAGTTGAAGATGAGATTAAGAGGAAAATGCCTGTTGCAGGGATCCAATCATATCATCTGGGATTCTATAGTTGTTGAAGCTTCCAAGTTCAGATTGTATTTTAATTTCATTATTGATAAAGACAACATATCCGTCAAATCCAGAAGCAGGTGCATTGTTGTGAATGAGACTTTAGCAAATAAACCATCAGAATGGGCCCAAAATTCCATAAACTTTCTCAACTCCATCCCTATTGCAGAACTTCACACCATTTGATTTAAATATAGAACTACATTGATCATTTGAGCCAGGAGGGTTATTGCTAAACATAACCTGCTAAAATCAGTCCAAACCAAGGCAACACAAATGGAGCAAAGCGTTCAAGAGTTCAAGGATCTGTTTGAAGAATTGTTTATTAAAGGCCTCTCACCATTTTCGTATGGAAAAGGAAAATTATATGATCAGCAAGAATACAACAATCGCCTCACTCAGTGCAGCATGGATCACTCCAAGTTTGAAACCCTGGAGAGAAATCTGAAAGGACCAACCCTGGTTGAACATCTAATTACAGATTTTGAGATTCTGAATCAGTTCAAAGCAGTGAAAAATGGACTACCAATCATGACATATGCCTCCTTCATTGAGTTGGAGATCCTGATTAAAGAAATGATGGATTATGATATCCCTTCTAACTTGCAATGGAAGGAGATAGTACATCTGGGTAAGACGAAGTGTATTTTTCCAGTGTCGAGTAAATGATGTCCAAGTGTCACTAAAGATGGCAGACCACATGGAATATCAAAGCAGAGAAAGTGACAAGGAAAGAAAGTGAAGTGTAAAAGGAATCAGAATCCATATCATGAAACATTTTCTTTCCAAATTATTGTAATCAGTTTCAAAAACCAAAACTGTCATTTGTAATCATTGTAATCAATTTTAGGAATTGAAACGTTTCATTTCAATTATTGCAATCGGTTTCAAACCGAAGAAACTAAAATTGTATAAATTTTAGGGGTTCCATATGTATTAGTGTTGGAAGAAGTGCAAGGACATGATTTTAAGCTAATCAGAACTTGAATGTAATTTTATGAAGCTAAATTGAATACACATGCAGAAGTATTGAAGTTTCCATGAAAAGATTCTAATGGCGGTGAACTGAGTTTTGTCTCCTTTATTTGTATGTATTTCCTATATTTATGATTTCATTTTCACTGTCTTATGTTTAAATTGGATATTCAAAGGCCCATAATTAATATTGTGATGCTCTTGGTTGAAGCAATTTAAAATGTGTTAAGTTCTTTGTAACTAATTCAGAATTCATTTATTTAATGCTCCGATGCAGTTATATGTTTTCTTTTCTTCCTACACTCTACAAATTTACAAATTATGACTCATATTTATCGCCTCATTTACCCTTTATCCTATGGATATTTCTACAGGAGAGTCATTGCTTCCATTTGTTTTCATAGGTTTGACTCCATATCCCTAAGTGTCCCTCCCCTTCCTTGCCAACAAACTTATAAAAAAAAACCCAAAACAACAAAACCTAGCCATGGAGTGTCAAATAAATACCAAGTGACAGGAGAGAGACCTCTCTAAGATGAGAAATATAGTACCCATCTCTAAATTTGGTTTGTAGGTTACCTCTATCATTTTTTTTATCAATCAAACAAATTTACAGAGTGCTAACATAAGGTACCACACACCCTCTACAAAGGAACCCATGAATGAGACACTATGACCCCTTGTATGTCATGATCCCTATGCCCAATGAGTCTTGACCCCAACCACTTCATCCACTTTACATGGCTTAGAGATGGATCTCTTGGAAACTTTTCCTGACCTAGGGACATATCTACCCAATAGGACACCTCATCAACCATCCCATATTCAATCTTGACAAGTAGCATAGTGTCCTTGAGAAATTAATTTTTTTATATAGTGATCTTTGATGCAGATGCTTAGGTGGATTATTTCTTGATTGGATTCAATTATCATGATGTTATGACTTGAGATCCTTGGAGGACGTTCTTATTTGTCTTTGCAGGACCTAGTTGGTGGGCAATTTTGGGAGAACAAGCCTAGCTTGGGCTTCCATGGGGCTACAATCCCATAGGTTGGATGCCAACGACCCACATGCCAGATGAGAAAGATAAAATTTGGAATGTCTTGAATATGACTTGGATGACATAGCCTTTACTCCACATGCCAAACATTTTTCCTAGGAGAGGAAAAACATAATTCCTAGAGGCATGATGTCACCTAGGGGGTCTAGGGCATGGTGGTCAGATGATATGAATTGGCACTTGGACGTTTTGAGGTGTTTGAGGATTTTAACATGAATGAATACATTTGGATGCTTGACACATGGACTTGGGAATCCTTACTACCCTCCTAGTGCCAAAATGTCCCTTAAAGGGGTGACGCCCATGTAAATTACGATTTTATTTGTTCAAAAGTAAAATTTTAAATGAATTGTTTAATACTACTTTGTTAAGGGGGAAAGATTAGGGATGTTGACCCATAATATTGTGGTTTACCCCTTAATTTGTGGACAAGTCACCTTGGTGACATTTTGTATAAATAAGAGATCATAAGATCTCATTTTAACATAATTGTCCCTCATTGTGAGAAGTATTGGTCTAAAATTTTCTCTATCTTTGGCTCTATTTATCTCTTTTTCACTTGTTTATGGCTATCTTTATGAGTGGTTGATGGAGGAGTGAGGCTCTAGCCTTGGATGGTGCTTTTCTATCTTTTATGGTGGATTATCTTGGCATCTTTCTTGATTTTGGTATGGTCTTTTACTCTTATGCTATCATTATTTTCCAAGTCAAGGATTGTAGTGCTAGGATCTAGGTGGGAAGTATAATGGCATACACCCCCACCATAGTATTCATCATTTTATTGTTTCATATTATTGATTAAACAAGGGTTTTCTAAGAGAAGTATAAGGGCATACACTCTCTTAGCTTAAACCCTAGCTAGAGAAAATTGCCTTGGGAAGTAAAAGGGCTTACACCCCCAAGGAGGTAGCCTCTCCAGATATTTATTTATTTGAATCCATTAACCCAATAGTAAAGGCACTAGTCATAATATTTTTTCATTGGAGATATAAAAGCATTGCCTTGGGAAACATAAATTTTGATCTTTTGAAAGGTCTCTTGCTTGAAGTTGTTTTGTCTCATAGAGATGAGTATTCCCCTACTAGGGAATCCCCTCTCTCCCACTACTTTAATATTTTTTACAAAATTTAACCTACAACCATTAGGGATGCATGACCCTAGATAATAACACTCTCTTAACTCCTAAACTAACCCTAGACTAGCTCTCTAACTTCACTCACCTAGTCTACTAACTAGGGTGCACCTTTTGGGATAGTTCTTGGCACTTTTTCATGGTTGATTTATCTGATGAATGACATTGAAGTATACATCCATAAGGCTGCAATTTTATGCAGAAAATACATGTTATGAAAGCTTGTTTTATTCAACCTTAAAGTGCCTTTTTTCAGTCATACTTTATTTCCATACTCATTGATAATATTGTTGATTGATCTTATGACTTACATGCTGATTTGAATGTATTACTTGTTGATATAAATTGTTATCTATTGATTCAAATTAGGGATAGAAATATTAACTTGTTGATCCATACTAACATATATCATTGCAAATTGGATTTTCTTGTGTCTCGGGAAGGTACAATCATCCAGAGAAGTAATATAACTTTGAGGAAACAATCACTTGACTTACAAGGCATCTCTTCCCACTTTTAATTCCACTTACAATTTAACTCTAAGGGCTTCACTTCCATTTCTCTCCATTTCCATATCAAACACCCTAGGGTCATCGGAATCACCTCCGTAGAGTGACGTATTCACCCTTGAAGTGAGAGAACTACATCGAGGTGACATTGTGTGTAGGATTCCCAAGTTGTAGCACTTTCTTTGTGGTTGGTTTGGGATTTTCCCAACCTAAAACTTGCGCTATAACACATACGACAATCCAAAATTTGTTGTTCCTTTAAGATATTTGAATATTATCTTTACTGCCAGAACATGAGTTTCCTTTGATGCTGCTTGAAATATTACAACCTATCCAACTTCTTGCATTACATTTGTTCTTGAGGATTTCACATAGAGTAGTCTACCAATCATTGATCTATAGAGTCTTTGATATGCTTCCTTAGAATTATCGTCTTTTCTAAACTTGCAACCAATCACCATAGGAGTACTTACTGGTTTTCAATATTCCATTCCAAACTTATTCAATATTTATTTCATGTACTTAGTTTGGGAAATGAAAATGCATTCATCCTGCTGAGATATATGAAGTCCCAAAAAGAATGTCAATTCACCAAGTAGTGACATTTCAAACTAATTCTACATGTCTTGAGAAAAATTCTTACTCATATTGTCATCATCACTTCAAAATATAATGTCATCCACATATACTTTAATTATCAATATGTTGTTTCTATCAACCTTTACATAGAGATTACTATCTTCATTACCCTTTCTAAATCCTTGTTCCTACAAATACTTCTCTAATATTGAATACCATGCTCTACGGGCTTGTTTGAGTCCATACAAATATTTCTTCAATATGCAACATAACCTTCCCTTTCTGATAATAGGAATCCTTTTGGTTGTTCAATTTAGACTTATTATTCTAATTCACCATTTAGAAATGTTGATTTCAGATCCATATGATATACTTTGATTCTCCTAGAACATTCACAGGACATGATCAATCTAATTTCTTCCATTATGGAAATAGGGGAAATTTTTTCTTCAAATTATAGTCCTTCAACTTGTGCATATCCTTTTCATACTAATCTTGCCTTGTTTCTTCTTACCTGTCCATATTCATTTAGTTTCTTTTTGAACACCCATTTTGTACCAGTCACATTTTTGTTCTTCGGTCTTGGCACCAGTTCCCATGTTTCTTTCTTCTCTATTTGATGTAGTTCTTCTTCCATGGCCTTGAAACAATGTTCATCATTACTGGCTTCGTCAATGTTGTTGGGTTCAATTGTAGATAGTAGTGCAAGGTGTCTCTGATCTACTATATGAAACCTTTTACTTCCTCTAGTTTCTATTCTTTCATTTTTATCTCCAATAATATGTTCTAGTGGATGATTATTATGAACCCGATTGTTAAGTGTTCTGGAGGGAATCAAAAAGTCATGCTAGTCATTTTATTCATGTTCTTCTTTTGGTTGTTGTTCTTGTTATTGTTCTTCTTCTTCTTCTTCTAGATCTTATTCTTTGGGTTCTTCTACTTCCCACTCTTTAGTATTTATGCCTTATTCTTTGATCTTTTTCACATCTACTTCATCAATATTTACATTTATCCTTTCCACTATCTTGTTGAATCTCAAATTGTCACACTTTTATGCATTTCTTTTGCTTGAATATCCAACCAATTTGACTTTATCAATTCGATAATCAAATTTTCCAACTTTTTCATATTCTCTTTTTATGTAGCAATTGCTTTCAAATACTCTAAAATGTTTGACATTTGTTGGTCTTCCCTTCCATAACTCATATGGTTTTTTGTCACTGTTGTTGTAGGAAAATATCCCCGTGGACAGGTAGATTGCCTCAAAGAGCTAGACCCTAAACTCTAAGACAGAAAGTGCTTAACGTGGACACTGAATTCCTTTCAAATCTATACAAACTAATGCATGAGAAGGAAGAAGAATAGAAGTACCTCTTTATAGACGTTTTTCCCTGCACGCTCCGAGTCGAGCTCCAAACTCTCGCTCCTCGATGAATCCTGTAGAAAAACAAAGTACGACCACTTCCAACTCTATTGATATTAGCTTGAAAATAGATCTATCTATCAATGATAAGTTCATGTAAGATTAGACACAAACTAGAAATAAATAGGCCAAGCATGTCATATTAATGAGAATAACGACAACAATACTTACAATCGTAGATGTGAATGTGACAAATTCATCAAGTCCCCTTCGTCTAACCCTTGCTCGAAAGATCCATGACCTGGATGATAAAAGCTTCACTGATCACTCTCCTTTAGCTGATGGTGTGTTTCCTATGAGATCATAGGTTTCATGCTAGCAATTCTTCCCCCTTCTCACCATCATGGAGCCTACTTATATAGGTTAAGAGAGGCTTAACCTCTTGAGGTATATTTAGGGTAGGTTGAGGAATTCCCTCCTTAGATCAAGGATATTCTGATTGAACCAGGAATTCGAATGCAACTGCTTTACAAACTTGAAAGATCCTTCCCTTATTCTCCTCAATGGGCCAAACACTTCTCAGATTAGACAGTGCTCCCTCAAAAGGGGCATCAAGGCGCTATAGCGCTCCCTAGGAAGCTTGAGGGGAGCGCCAGTGCTCCAAGGATGGATAGCGCTCCTTCATAGGGGTAGTTGGGAATTATAACACTCCCTAAGACCTTATAGGGGAGAGCCAACACTCCTAAGGCTGATACAGAGGAGCGCTCACCTTCAAAACCCTTGTTTAAGAGCTCCTTTCAGGTGATAAGAGTTCCTTGACTTCAGTTAATCATTATCCTTCCTCCAAATCAAGTGTCTGAGTTATTATAGATGTCTCCTTGGTGTCATCATCATGGAAGTATGCTTTGTTTGATGTTTGCAACACTTTTGAATGACATGTGACACTTGGGATAGTTGAAAGGATCATGCGACACTTATGACACTTATCGATGTGAGCAATATTGAGGTGTAACAGATTGCCCCCCAAAGTATGAAGTTAGAAGATGCAAACTGATAACTGAAATGATTTGTAGACTTTCAAGAAAGGGTATAGACTCAGAGAACCTGATGGAAGTTGCACACAAACATCCAACAAATATCATGACATATTTCAAAACCCAAGGCAGGTATACCTATGCTTGGGTGATCAAGACTTGCAAGATATGGCCGCCATAAAATACATTGCGGATCCATAATTGTATCGATAAAAAGGTATAGCCACCAGGAATACAATGTGGATCTATACTCTGATGACCTGGACTGATCATAGCCACGAAGAATACACAGTGGATCTACGAGGTGACAAGACATAGCCACGACCAATACAAAGTGGATCTATCAAACAATGTATGCATCATTCGTCCAAGAGAAACTCCTTCGCAACCTGGGCAAAGTATATATCAAAGTGATCACTCAACCCAGGGTCTTCTTACCAATCCCAATGTGGTATGATTCTAACCATGTGAATAGATGTCCTGATGTCGAACATGGTAGAAACCACTTGATTACCGATCAATGGTGTGAATCATTAACAAGTGCGAGGGAGATCACCATTAATGTCAATGATTCCCAAGGTACCCTAGTACATTCCAACGAATGTGAATGGATGATTTGGATTCGAACATCCATGGAATCAGTCGATCAGTGTTCAATGATGTAAACCTACTGTCAAATGTGAGGAGGCCTGCCATTGAGGCATGCAGGTCCCAAAGTACTAACTGGTTTCTAAGCCTAATTCTCGGATAACGTGCTGAGGTTGACAGGAATAAGCTCGTCGAAGGAGGGCCTTGATGTATCCCCCATCAACGACATGAAACAAACATAGAGATATAATTGGTGGATCAAAAGGACATGGAATGACACAGGTTTTGAGGCAAGATATTTGGGATGGCTGACTCTAGAGGTGAATACTTCCCTTGAACATTGAGGCACAACAACAGAAACATGACATGGACCAAAACTTGATGATGCAGTGGATGCTGTGACT